>JAMBLF010001476.1:0-77626 GCA_030578115.1 Leucoptera coffeella | reverse complement strand
GAACATAACATAAAAATAACATGAATTCAGCAATTAATTCATTTATACATACATTTATCTTGCTTAATTTCTTTTGAGGCAGACAAAAAGGCGCAAACGTACATTCTCTTAAAATTATATTATTACAGAAAAACTAACGGGTCGCGATATCATTGCATTAGCTCATAGGACCTGAGAAGCCCTATACAACTAAAAGAGATAATTACAAATTATTAGCAAAAATAGAAATTCGACTTTTAAATTACTTTGAATACACGTATAGACCACAGAATCTTATATCAGAGTAATCATTAAGAATCAAGAACACTATATGTACCTATTTATATAAAAAACGTTGACAGGTTTCATTCGGCATACCCGCCCTCTATCTTTCCGAATGATAAACACCAATTTGGATGCTTGTTAACATAATCACAGTCATTTACGCTGAGGTTCGCGTGTTCGAGGTGTTGAGAGCTGCCTTTAATTTTGTTTTCGGAATAACGGGGCTTATTATGTGTGTTTGACATATATACATAGATATGTTGAATATATGACGTTAGGAGAACCTATAACCGCCGAGTGTGTATGAGAATGTATTGTCAATGAAGCGAAAGTGGTCTGTCAGTGGGACAAATGGGGATCCGTGATCGCTCCTACCCCTCTACTGGGAATCAGGTGTGATGTGTATGTATGTATAATGAATATAAGATAGATCTGTAATCCTGTGCTTGCATACATGTTTTATTACAACAACAAAGACAAACGCGCTCACAACCATGAAGCCTTGCGGGGTAATCAAAGGTTCAGGTTTCGATCTCCGCAATTGCGTAGGTAGTTATTCTATGGACACCTCGAACCCACAATTTTACAACAATGTTTACTTAATCACTCTTTTATTATTCTATATTTTATAAATTTACTATTAAATGCAGATATAGACTTTAAAAATAATTACAAGACACAATAGCAGCGCAAGTCCTAATATTACGATTCAAAATCCTAGAAGTTTTAGTCATTATTGCATATATGAATATAGGGATATTGGTCAATATACCACAATGACGACCTCCGTGGCGCAGTTGGTTGAGCACCTGAATACTAATCGTGAGGTCCCGGGTTTGATTCCCGGTGGAGGCAGAGTTAAGATTACGCTTTTCTTCTGCTTTTCAATCTGGTTGTCGATTATATATGCTATATATGTATTTGTCCTTATATAATATGTGTATATTTCTTAAATATATGTTGACTAGTACCCTCAATGCAAGTCTTAAATGAGCTTACCAAGGTGCTAGTTCAATTGGTGTAATAGTGGACTAAATATTATTATTATTATTACAATGAGTAATTTTTAAAATAACGAATTTCCACACATTACATATCTTTACACGTCTTTTACAACCTAGCTAACACGCTGTAACATCATTCAAAACCTCTAATTAGTCTTGTAAAAATTATTCCCTTAATAATATCGCTAATAACCATGTTACACGAATTTGTCAAATTAATGAATATGAAACTGAAATACTTACGTCAGTCTGCTAAATATCCGTCAGTCAGTGGCATGAAGTGCACGAATTTTAGAGTACCCGCCACATAAGGTGGCAGTAGCCAAACTTGGAACTAAATTTGACGTTTCCGCCATTGCGTGTTATTTTGTATGAAAGGTAAATTTAGTATTACCAGCGTTGTGTTTTTTGCCCACTCTTTGTAATTTTTATGTTTGTTAAGGGTGATTATAATAAATTGATTTCTGGAGTTTCTTGTTAGTTCTTCTCCAAGGGTCTCCGCTGAACTTCTTCTTCTCAATCGTTACGCTCTTATCAGAGCGGTCGTGGTCTTCATGACGTGGCATCTTGAGCAGCCGAAATGGTTGGTGAACTAACCTCGGTAAAAATATGTAAAGACAATGCTCAGTGCCATGTTTGAAATAGTTTTTTTACATACATACATACACATCACGCCTGATTCCCTGTAGAGGGGTAGGCAGAGATCACGGATCCCCATTTGTCCCGATCCTGACAGACCACTTTCGCTTCATTGACATTCATACATTCTCTAATACACTCTCGGCGGTTATAGGTACTCCTAACGTCACCTTTTTTCAATATAGCGTCTATCTGACTGTTACATATATGTCTTATTAGGCCGGCCCCTACGTAACCGCCCTTCCACTTCACTCATATATATTCCTTTTGTCAATATATAGTTTTTTTAATTTGTACTTAGATCATAAAATAACTTTCAAAGAGAGCTTATGATAGGGCCTATTTTGAATAAAAATATTTTGACTTTTGACTTTGGTATATTAATTTGTTTTATTTGAGTTTATAGCTCTGCAACCAAAGATCGTTACAAATGAAACCTCAATATAATGTATCGAGCCGTATGGCACAGTGAGTGCTAGTTTTGGCGTGTTTACTGGCAACACTGGATTACGCGACTGTGGCGACGCCTCCAACTGCCACCTTATGTGGCGGGTACTCTAGGAAACACAGGTCTATGAGGTATGACAAACGTCAGTCAGATGTATACATGTCAGTGTCAGCGGCAGAGAGGCAATAAATACGTATTTTAAGGGATGCCCGAATAATGACAAACGCCAGACAAAGGTTCATACGTCGGTCAGAAGTACATACGTCAGATAAAGGCCCTACGTACGTATTTTAAGAAAATGACGACAATCGAAGATACGAAAAACATCAAGCCGAAGTGGATACGTCTGTCAGACGTACAAGCGTCAGTCAGTGATGTATACGTCAGTCTGGTGTTCAAACGTCAGTTAGAGGTTCATACGTGAGTGAGGTAAATACATCATTCTGAGGTGCGAATCCCTCTAATGAACCTCATTTGGGTCAATGAGGTTATCCGTTGATTGCCCATTGTTATGCCTCTTTCAAACTAATGTACTGCTTCAAAACCACTCTGGTTGAACTAATTGAAATATGGATGTGGAGCTTTACGTTACATATACGTTCACGTCCATTAATCCCTTTCGGGGTGGACAGAACCTTATGAGACATGAAAACATCGCCTTGGTCACTTAAAAAGACAAACGCGTTCTCGACCATTAACCCTTGCGGGGTAGTCAGAGGTTCAGGTGTCCATCTCCGCAATTGCGAAGGTAGTAATTCTAGGGCCACGTAGACCACCACGGGTTGACCAGATAGTCAGTACTAAATGGCCAATGGCCATGTGACAGGTGGTCAGCCATGTCGCCATTTACAAACGCTAACTATTTAACTATTACATGTTCAGGGATCAAGTACGTGACTTATTATCATGATATCAGGGTTGTGAATTGCGTGAAATTGATAACTAGTTGCTAGCCTATCGTCCAATGGATTTTATTTGTTCCTAGTCCATTAGTCGCCTCTTACGACATGCCGGGAAGAACGGCAGCTAGTTGCATAACGGCACCTTGACGTTGTCGCTTCGTATTCTCAATACGGTCTCGGCTACCGTAGATATCACTACATAGTATAAAACAAAGTCGCTTTCTTTGTCCCTATGTCCCTTTGTATGCTTAAATCTTTGAAACTACGCAACGGATTTTGATGCAGTTTTTTTAATAGATACAGTGATTTAAGAGGAAGGTTTATATGTATAATAACATCCATTAAATAGTAGAGTAAGCAATATATTTTATACCCGTGCGAAGCCGGAGCGGGTTGCTAGTATTTTATAAATAAACTTTATAAAATTTACTTGGCCTGTATTTTCAGTGCTGACTGTACATAAGAATCCTACATGCCATACATTCTTGTTAAAAATGTCAACGTGACATAGCTCGTTCTATTTTCTCAGTATCGGAAAATAATTGGGCGATATCTTGGAATAAAATAAAATGAATTTATTCATGAGTTCGAGGCAACAGTATATTGAATCAAAAAAGGTTTCTATGTCATGTGGGATACTAAATATAGTGTTATGTAATAACAATACATAAAAAGGCACGTTTATAATCCTCGACGACCTCCGTGGCGCGATCGGTTAGCCGCCGATACGCTAATAGTGAGGTCCTGGGTTCAATTCCCGGTGGAGTTAAGAACTACCCTTTTCTACTGCTTTCCAGTCTGGTTGATGATTTTACGTATATGCTAAATATGTATATATCTATGTATAATATGCATATTAGTTCTTAAATATACGTTGACTAGTACCCTTAACACAAGTCTTAAATGAACTTACCAAGGGGCTAGTTCAATTGGTGTAATAGTGTTCAAATATTATTATTATAAACATAAGAAGGTACAGTACAAAAACTTTGGTACAAATTTAAGCCTGTTTAATTTAGCATGTTTTTGGAAACAAAACTGGAGGTTTAGTAAATTTCACGATGGATTGTTATTCGGGTAAATAGTATATAATATATTTATGTATAATTTGACCATTTTTATAATAACGTATTTTTGGATTAGGCGGGAGTAATCTACGTGAGAAAACTTATTGAACTGTTATTAGTAAATATACTAGTTTGATAGTAGGTAGCCCTCTGGTAAAACGTTAGTTTTGAGAAGGTAAAATAATGAGCTTAACTAGAAATACATCTTTATATTTATAATATTATTAATCAGAATCATAACATCATTCACTTTTATAGAGACTAGATGGATTTATCTCAGTATTCTCATATATTAAATTAGATTCACGTCCCTTAATTCCTTTGAGTTGGACTGAACCTTGGAGACACGGTAATATCTCCTTGGTCACTTATTTGCATAATATTCATTCGATGGGGTTGCGATGTCATATGAAACATTGGTGACAGGTTGTTAGCACATCATCCAATTGAGTACCTTAGTTGTCTCCATCAACAAGCCGGGAAGAACGGCAGCTAGTTATTCTTTTTACCTCCTCGACTAGCACGGGAGATCATATAGCAATTTATACAACAAATTTACAAAGCTCTATACTTGTACAAACTTTGTACAAGTTAACAACACGACAGTTTGTGAGAACAATGATAAAAATGGCGTCTTACTAGCTTTTATAATCTTGAAAGTGTCAATGTTTTTACGCTGGCAGAGAAAACTTTTGCTATCTCGAAATGTGTCTTGTACGGCGATAAATTTCGTTCTCTATGGTAAGGCGTGGGCGGGACATAGTTATACAATGCATTGAGATAAAAACCGGTAGCTTTTTACCTTTTATATCGTATGAGTATCATATGTTTGTGGTCTTTTTACATTCATATACATTACAAGATGGACAGAACCTCAGAGACATACTTTTCTCTGTAGCTTTTAGCATTCATACTGAAGTTGTAAAATTAATATAGATTGCTGTTAATAAATTGTAGTTCATGATTCAAAAATTGTATTGATGCCTCGTCCTTTAGTCGTTTTTGGACACATTGGTATGAAAGGAGATAGTATTTTATTCCTAGACTAATACTGCATCATAAGTAAAATATATACGTAGCTGAGATATAAATAGAATATCAGAATCATTTTCTGAGGTTGTGAGCTTGTTGTAATTAAGGAAACAGGCTTCACCCATTATTTATATCACTAATTTCTTTCATACTTATATTCCGCTATAGCATTAATGTGTTTTTGACTCTTTAGGAATTAAAGATATGATTGTGTATATTTGACTATAAGTATTAAATACAAAGGTCATATTATATGTAATTTGGCAATAAAGCTAAATTAACGTATGATAGTCGAAAAAATGTAGAACCAATGATCTCTACTATCGCTTTATAGAAATATTAAAACCTAGAATAATGTAGGAAGTTTAATATAAAAATAAGTACCTATAACCGTGGTTTTTTCTTAGAAAAACAGACTTACCTAACTTAGCTTAAGTAACTTGAACATAAGTGTGTGAATCTTCTTAGCCATATAACTGCGTATACTCCAAGGTAAATACTCTAGAATACGAGTTGGAAATAATTATTTAAAGTGTCTGCAATCGCCTTAGGCTTCCGTGGAGCTACAATTAACATCCGTCAGAAGCTGCGGTACATATAATTTCTTTTCAACCGACAATTACAGAGAGCTTCAAACCGACAAAGCGTGTCGGTGTTAAACAAACTCACAAGGCAGCTCCAATTAATTTGTATTCCATGGTTTGGTGTAAAGAGGTTGGTTTCTGCATATGTTTTTGAATAAAAACTCTTTCGCAATCACCTCCTTTTGTGAATTTGTACAAAGAGGAATGAATAAATTGGATGTGATATTTGATAAATAGATGCATATATTTCTATGATTATGTTTTTGAGGTTCTCTATTTTGAGATGATTATTCATATCATCATACACATCACGCTCGTTTTCATACATAGGGGTAAGCAGAGATCAAGGATCTCTGCCTAATTGTGCCAATCGACTTTTGTTTCATTCACATACATACACCTCCCCATATATAGTCGTCAGTTATATCTATATCCTATATAAACCTTTAGCAAATTTTTATACTAATATACAATGAATATAATGTCTACGAACCGATTTATATAAATAAAATTATTGCCGCATGTACGTATTATGTCTATGTTTATATACCTTTATAACGTAACATTAACATCCCGTGCTGATATGGGACGCAAAAGAATGCAAACTAGCTGCCGTTCTTCCAGGCACGTAGGAGGCGATAGGACTAGGCGGCAATGAAATCTGTTGGACGATAGGCTAGCAACCTGTCGCCAATGTTCGTTATAACATCACAACCCATTCATGCTAAAAATTGACCTTGGAGATATTATCGTCCTAAAGGTTTTGTCCACCCCGGAAGGGATTAAAGGACGTGAATGTATTTATGTAACCTAACATTACACGTCCATTTAAAACCACTCCATTTTCCACGTAGCAAGACGTAACATATCCTATTCATCTATTCCTAAGACTGTTTTCTAAAGAGGGGAGCCATAATGGAAAGTTATAAGGGGAAACGTCCTGATGAAAAAATGTCCCCTTAAGAAAATGTTTATGTGGGACCCAACCTAGTTTTCCCTCTCGAGCTATTTCATATTATTTTCCTTACAGAAATCAAGTGGAATGTAGGGTGACATAACGTTATGGTAAAGGCAGGACTGTGTATGTTTGGGGTGAATGGAGGCTTGAGTGATCTATTGCAATTGCTAATAGATGGATAGGAATTGCTTTTCCGCTTATAGATATGTAAGATAAGATTTTTTGAAATGTTTTTATTTTGTCAATGGTGATGAATTACTATTAGTCACCATAAAAATATTTTGAGTTATGTATGATATTACTTTAAATATTTTTACGTATATATTGCTATATAGTACACCATTTTGGACTATAAAACTGTGTTTTTCAAGGTCTTTTAGACATTTAAATCAGTGTGATTATATGGTCAACACGTGTGTTAAATATGACAATAGAATGACTACCTTATCAATTACATAGATGGTAATATGAACCTCTAACTACCCCGTAAGTGCTTGCAACCCCGATCATTGATTGTGTATGTATTTTATCTAAATAGGAGTACAAATCACGTATCATCATTTTTCCTGATCTTGCAAACTACTATTATTTACGGTTACTAAGTATCACTAAGGCTATTAATATCATTACTAAGTAGAAGTAAAAACAAAACTAGTTACATGACCCTTGTATTTTCGAATGGGTGAACTAACGTGAAAAATCTAGGCATTTCTACACAGAGTAGCAAAAACACTACAGACTAGAGTGTGGTAGACAGCTATAAATCCACGAGCAGACATCTTGGGCGTAACACGGCATAAGCCAGCCTGACTGCGTCCGATAATCGGTTAGCGACTTTTTGTAAGTAGGATATAGAACTATTGTAATAAATTAATAGAATATTATTTCAAAAAAGTGATAAATACAGTAGCCATGTTGTATCGGATTGACGATTCGATTGTTTCGTTTTGAAAAATCAAGTGGCCTAACGGATACTTAAACAATCCTATGCATTTAGTTTGCTATTATCTGTTTTGCCAGTAAATAAGACCCTGTATGTAATAATATACCGTACTCGTCGTACAAAAAGTCGTTCAGAAGTAAAAACACTGCATTTCGAACATTTGTATATTCAGAAACTAGTAAATATGATTTAATAAACTTATATTTATTCCATCTATATCTCTATCCATATGTAACAAATAAGAAAGAGAAGACAAACATATTTTACTAAATGTTTTTGATATAAAATAGAATAAATATTATTGTTTAATATCTTGATATGAATGGTAAAATAAGTCAGCATAAAAATCTGCCCGTTTATCGGTCCCACTAAAAACAGGACGGGCTCACTAACACAGAATAATAAATAACCTACACAGACCATCAATAAATAAATTGTTTATTTCGCTTCCTTTTTTGCGGGAGCGCTGCTAATTAGGGACTTCCTGATTAGATATTGATCAGGGAATATGATAGAGGGATTTCTAGTGAAATTTATCGTTTTCGATTAACTGGTGATTCTTATTTACTTGTTCTGTGTATTAGTTGATTGTTCTTTATTGGAGACTAGTTCCTAAGGTTTAAGATAGTTGATAGCAGGTTGACGAAAATCAATTGTTGAGTGACTTAGAAAGTATGAATGATGCTTTAATAGGTGTATACTGAAAAAGGTGGTATAAAAACTATAGTTTTAAGAGATTTGCAATTTATACTCATGATTAATAACTAACGGTACGTCGGGTATAAAAATAAAGGTAACTTTATTATATAAAAACTTACGCGATAAGTACCGTTAGTTATTGATCATGGGTATTAGAACTGCCTTTACCACCAAGTATAGATGGATGACAAAAAAAAGAAATTGGTTTGACAAGTATAAAATAAAAGAGGTGAATAATCTATGCCTAACCATCTATATGGAAACATGCGTAATGAATATGTTTGTGCGTTATCGTCCATTGAAAAATATGAGTTGGATTGTTTCCTTATAAATCAATTTGCGTAGGCAGAAATAATACAACTTTTTTTTACCAAACCGGTTTTTACTGTTATATAGGTATATATTGAAGTATAATAAATAACTTCTTCAATTTAAAAAAATTACAATATTTACCATAACAATAGTTAACATCAGATTTGAATCGTAATACTTAGGTCCCGTAATCCATGTAAGAGTTAACAGAAAATTATTTTTTTTCAACATTTCTTCAGCTTGTTTTACCATGAGTGTCTCTGGCATTTACTATTATAATGTTATTTATCATTCTACTATTATATACTATTTAACTATTCCATTCGCAACCTTGCTCCATTTATACACTAGCTCCACCTACATTTCTTTGCAACAAACTTCCTATCAGCGTCGTCCCTTGTGCCAGACATAAAGTTGAATCGAGGATTAGTTTAAAGCTTACAAATGCGTTCATTAGAGAAGTCTTAGCAAATTGTTGGGTCATCTTATTGGATTTCCATTCCATACCGCTCCTGAGGGAAAATGGAAGGAAAAGGAAGTAAGGCTAAATGTATATAGAGCGAAGATAACAGGTTTTGATGGGGTTATATGGTTTTATAAATTATACTATCTTGTGCTTTTGTAAGCTGAAAAATAAATATAGTAGTATTGTTGTAATTAATGAAATGAAATTGATAATTACGATAAATGTCTTACATATTAGCTCTATTTTTGAGGCGGCTTTGGTCTATAAGCTATTAAAGCCGACTTAGAGGTGAAAATTATATGTAGAATGTCGTAAATCCCACCATTAAGTTGTATTTCTTCAAGTTTTTAGGATAAAGTCTTACCTTTAATGTCTCATAAGAAAATAATTCATTTTTAACATACCTATTTACTTCATAGGATATTTTTCTCTACTTAGTAATCAAAAGCTATATCGAGTCAACCAGTACCCTATCTAAGTTTTCAACGACAAACAGACTCACCAATAGTTGTATGCCAACCAAATCCCTGACTATCAAGAAGCAAAGCTCTAGTAACTACAGTCTTACGTTCTACAATTTCAACGTTTTCCTTAAGAAGTCTATTTCGAGAAACCTTTAAGCGATTTCCGACATTACGCCTTTGTGATAGGGTTCATTTTGATGGCTTTCTTAAGACGGGATCTGTCGAACGGTGCTTCTGCTGTAATTTCAGCTTTGAATACAGATTCGGTATAAATAATAGAGTGACAATGTGATATAAATTTAGTAGAAAAAAAAGATACGCGAAATACTGAAAAATAGTGACGTGAAGTAGCTATAACTACCGAGTATCTACGAGTATGCATGTATGCATAATAATTGTTAATAAAGTGAAACTGGAAAAATCTTTATAATCATGGAAATTCACTGAACATGTATAACGTACATTGATATACATCCTTAAATCGTAGTTTCGTGTGGAGAGAACCTCAGAGATTTAGTATCTCCTTGGTCACTTTTTAGCATTAATGATTGAGTTGTGATAACATATTGAAAATTTGTAACATCTATCTAGTACATCGCCTAAATGATCTTATTTACCTCTAGTCCCTTAGTCGCCTCCTAAGTCATGCCAGGAAGAACGGCAGCTAGTTAGCATTCTTTTTACGTCCCATTCTAATACAGGACTTGTACTATAGTTAATTATCATCAAGTATACTAAAGTACCCATACCATCATAACTTGACAAGAAATTATTGTTTCTCGATAAGAACCTCAGAAATAGAGCCTCATACATCAAATGTGGTCCTATTAAAGTTTTACAGCCTTCGCCGTTAACAAGATAATCAAAGGTTTAATACGCAATAAGCAATGCGTTCTCAGACATAAAATATGCAAGCTATTCTCTATATTTGACGTTTTTATTAAGCTTTTTTTAATTACGATATCTCGTTAATTGTTCGCTTGGTTTTTAATTAGTACAGTTTAAATTGGTGGCAATAAATAATAATAAGACATATAAGAGTCAGATAGACGCTATATTGAAAAAAGGTGACGTTAGGAGTACCTATAACCGCCGAGAGTGTATGAGAGGATGTATGAATATCAATGAAGCGAAAGTGGTCTGTCAGGATCGGGACAAATGGGGATCCGTGATCTCTGCCTAAGGGAATCAGGCGTGATTTATATGTATGTAAATAATAACATGTCCAGTGTTGAATTGGGACGTTAATAGAATACTAACTAGCTGCTTTTCTTCCTTACATTAAGATCCTATGTCCCCTAGATGGGGCAGAGGGCATCCACAGTGCTCCGCCATCTCGATCGGTCTTGGGCTTCGCGCTTGACTTCACTCCACGTCTTTCCAATGGCCGCCGCTTCTGCGATGGTCGAATTAATATTAATATAGAATTCTTTACATATCTTAGAAGGCAACTTAGAGACTAGGTGTAAATACAAATGATGTGGCGATGGATTTGTTTACGAAGAGACATTACGTATCTTTAAGGTTCTGTCTACGCCAAAAGATGTCTGGATATACATATGTTTAGTATGTAATGGATGTTTGCTTGGATATATATATGTATATATATATATATATATATATATATCCAATGTATGTATAGTATGCACCGGATGTTATTTGTAAACAGTTATTGTACAGTTTCTAACCAATTAATATTTTTTGTTACAGGTAATTAATTTGAAACAGTAGAAGACCGAAATATTTTGTCAAGAATGGTAATAAGTAAGAATTATTGACCTAAAAAATATTTTATAACAGCAGAATTTTTGACAACCTCTCACGTTAGATACTAATTATAATTTATAACCCATAAAGTTTGTATGGAGTGGCCAAATCATCCCTAATGCTCAGTTGCGTCTTTACGATCATAAATCAAATGCATATACTCGTATATGTAACTAAATAATATACAGTTCCCCAATAATAATAAGAGCATTTATTTACTGCTACAAAACATACACTAAACAGAACGTTTTACAATTAAAACTTATCACAATACAATGTACGCTTGACGACTTGTGTTTGCATATTCCCATTTTTATTGTTGCGGATTAGTCACAAGCTTGAGTGTCCATCTTCGAAATTTCGATGGCATTTTAGATGAGCCACTCAAAGCCCGCGTTTCACTACATAGGCAGCACCCAACGTGATTGGTAAAGAAACAAGGAAAACTTAAATTATTACTTATATTACAATGTCTCTTATAAAGGAAATACATATATTTAGATTCTATTTCACCCGTCAGGAGTAACAAACTTGATTCTCTGTAATGATCTGTATTTTTACGTACTCTGTGACAAAGTTGAACCTCGGAACTCTGTCCATCGTTTTTATGAGTCGAGTGAAGTCTAGTGGACTTCGACTGTCTTTTGTCATCTCGCTTTTTATCTCTTATTACTAAATGTAATCCTGGATAAACGCGGTTTATCTATTGGATTAGACAGGGAGTTTTTATAGATGAGTTTTGAGTAGAATACATATATAACATTTCGTGAGAATACATGATACGACTTCTACATTAGTAACTCCTTATCAATTGAATTACATACGCCCACTTTGAAATGAAAAAATACGAAATATTATCCATATTTTATTCATGGACCCATGTTAAAAGTGCTAAGAGAGTGCTAGCTGCAGTTTCTCTCGGCTTACGGTTGGAGGCAACTACGGGATGATAAGACAATGGAATCTATTCTGCGATGGCCTAGCAACTAGTCACCAATATTATATTTCAATGACTTCACAACCCCGATGATATTACTAAAAAAGGACCTGGGAGATATTATACTTCTGTTGTTACGAAGTATATTAAAGGATACGATTGTATGTACTTAGAAGTACGAAAATACAAGCTTAAAGTTCTTTTTTACACTGAAACATTTTTATGCGCTTTCAGATATACAGTTATACTCAAAGGTAAACTATTGAACTGTTTTCAAAACAATTACAATTATGTAACTAAAGTTATCCTAGCGAGAATACAAAAGGAAATTTCTCAGCATTTGTGGATAAAACCTGCGTATTTACATGCACTGCCTTTAAAAGCAAGCATTTAAGGATAATATGTACATACATTCAAGACCTTTAACATTTTTTGGAGTGAACAGAACCTTAGCGACATAATATCTCTTAGATCAATAGCATTAATATCGGCGTTGTGATGTCATATGTAACATTAAGTAGCCTATCGCCCAATAGTCACAATACACCCCTTGTTCTATAGTCGCCTCTTACGACATATCGGAAAGACTGGCAGTAAATCATTAGCTAGCAAAAACATTGGGGTTGTGATGTGATATAATATTGGCACGCTTATCGTCCAATACATTCAATCTACCCCTAGTCCCTTAGTCACTTCCTACGACATGTTGGAAAGAATAGTAGCTAGTTATCACTTATATTTAACGTTTCCAAAAGTTTATATATAATAAAATTACCTTTTTTTATTATACGTTACGTTATTTTATTATATATAAACTTACGCGATAAGTCCCGTTAATTATTTATCATGAGTATAAATCGCGAATCTCTTAAAACTATAGTTTCCAATAGGACCAAATTCATGTAACTAAAGTAATAATACGAAATCCCTCAGTTTGAGGGTATGTTGACAGGAATAAACGATTGGTCGCCATTTTGTCATTTGCCATGCGTCCGCCATTTGCATTCGAATGTGCTCGCGATGATTCACGCGCTTTACTAGGGTTGGGACAAGGGTTGTCGATAGATTAGGATTATATATGGGGTTAAGGATGGTCTTTTTGGGGTATGATTGAATAGTGATTGAATGTATTTTAGATTTTTTGGAAGTTTTTACATGCATCACATGATTATTTCTAACCATTCGAAAATCAAGAATTAGTTTTGCAATTGTTCGCGTTATTTTGTTTTGTTGTACGTTATACATACAATGCTTTTATTAAAATACCTTACTAACTCTTATTCATATTACACTATGTAAGTAATCGACATTTTAAACAAGAACGATTTAAAAAAATAAAGATTGTTAATGAAAAGAAAACGTTCTGTCTGTTAACTGAAAGTTGTCAGTTTAGTTTCAAAAAGGACAAACCTTATCTTTTCCTATAGCTTAGAAACAGGGGTCTTAGTCTTTTAATACGTTTTAGCACAAACGCAGTTCAATATCAGATCAGTAATAGTGTGAATTTGGTAGTGTATTAACAAGAATGCCAAATTTAATCGACAAAATCGGTCAAAGTGTAAAATTTCGTTTCAAAATTGTGACATATATCACTTTTGCTCATATTTTGCAAAACACATTAGTGGACTAAGCCCCTAAGACTTATATATGTACATACTTATATCCATTAGAATTTTTAAAAGGCATAAGTTACCATTAAGAAAACAGGTAAGACATATATCTGTCATGTATATACATACATATATCCGTCGTTCAGGTTAGTTAATTGAGTAATGCTCCGACCGGTCATTAATTGCTATAATGCCTAACACTAACTCTATTCAGTCTGATAACCTCACACATAATGAAGTTATTATCATAACTTGTCCCTTGCTGCATTGAGATTTGAATAGTAAGCACCTGGATTAGTGCTTACATGTCTTGAGCCGAAGCAGAACCTGTGTAGGTAAAAAGCTATAATTTGTGTACATATGTAAGAGTATGATATGTTACCTTTGTAAGTGTAAAATCAAGAAATTTGCAAGAAAGTTTTAAGATTATTTAAGTACTAACAATAGTGTATACAAACTTCTTCACACTACATACACCCTTGAGAAGAATGTCTCCAATTTGAAAATGTTTATATTTTAATATCTGCATTCATACATTGGTGTCGATTGTATAAAACCGCATGTGCATGCTACTTTCGTTAAGGGAAAACATATCGTGTCTCACGAAATCTAAGTGGAGGCGGTAACACGAAATTTATTTCTACAAGGATATTGTATTATGTAATGTTGGTTGTAATGTGACGGGTGTGTTTGTTTGTTTTGATAAAAGCAAAAGATATTTCAAACGTGATAGGTATGTTTTTGTTATCCTTGTTATGTTTGTAAAAAAGAAAGTTTAAGATTTATTTTATAAAAAACATCAGATAATTAATGGATGCATGATACTACTAAAAAAAAGTTTTTTTTTACAAAAGATTTTGCAAAGGGATGAAATTTCATCAGTAGTATGTATATTTATTTGTTTATATTTTTCGTCAACAATCGATAAGACATAACATATATAACAATATAAATCAATCTTAAAAAATTGTAAAATTGGAAGTATTGACGCAAGCATCAAATAATACGAAAAAAATTCATACCAAAACTACTGAATTGTACACCTACATAAAGCAGTCTCAAGCCAAACCGTACGTTTTTTGCTATATTTTTAGCTATATTTTTGATGTGCATTTTTCATATTATTTAAATATTTTCCAAGTAAAACCGGGCTGGAATCCTAGTATTATATTATTCGGAAGTGAATGTTGCGTGAGTCGATATTTGATAATTTATTTACCATAAGCCTGTAAGAGGCCTAAACTATATTTCCATTCAAATGAGGAAAAGTAAGGGAAAATTCCAGCAGCATTGATTAGAAAAAACCACACAATCAATGTGGTTATTTTAAGTTGGAATAGATTTATTTAGAAAGTAAATAGTTGATGTATTTCTCTTCATATCGTAGGCTTATTTATCATGCAATCAGCTGACAAACTAATATATATTTATACGTATATTCACACTTGTAGGTACCCAACGTGATGGGTTATACAGGGTGGCGCATTCAAAACGGTCAGTATGGGAAAGTCTGAAACTATAAGAGATACGAAGATTTGTTCTTAGGAACCATGTCACCGATTTTGATAAAAAGAAAAACTGCATTCATACTTTACTTGAAAAACTAACTGTATCCAGTACGGGAATCGAACCTGGTTGCTTTGAAAAAATAAACTTGCCTTTTTCACTTTTTCTTTTTAAATATCGATTGTGTAGGTCTTAAGCAGTAAATGTCTCTATGAAACATGAAGTCGAAAATGAATAAAATGCATTATTTTGGCATACTTTACTTTATGATAGTACATATACACGCACCGTTTAGACATATAAAATTTTGTATATGGCTGTTTGTAGTTTTGTACCTCTCTACTTGTTACACACACCATATCATGTGGCAATAGCATTGCGTTAATCCATTAAGGAAGTTTTGTTATCTACAGTAGGAAATTAAACACCGCTTAAAGTGACGTGTTAAACCATATTTGAAAATTTGTTGTGGGGTTACGTTAAGGATAAATTTTATAAAAACAAGCTATGACACCTAGGTTGAAGACCTAAATGTAGCAATTGAGTCAATTTTAACGAAAATTAACCATATGAAAATACAAAATTTTATAGTAAGATCGTATTGATTGTGATCGTATCGAAGATTGTATTGAAAACAACGGTGGTCACTTAGAACATCTACTATGATAAATTAAAGTATGCCAAAGTAATGCATTTTATTCATTTTCGACATCATGTTTCATAGAGACATTTACTGCTTAAGACCTACACAATCGATATTTAAAAAGAAAAAGTGAAAAGGGCTAGTTAATTTTTTTAAAGCAACCAGGTTCGATTCCCGTACTGGATATAGTTAGTTTTTCAAGTAAAGTATGAATGCAGTTTTTCTTTTTATCAAAATCGGTGACATGGTTCCTAAGAACAAATCTTCGTATCTCTTATAGTTTCAGACTTTCCCATACTGACCGTTTTGAATGCGCCACCCTGTATATTGACGAGAATCTCTCTTGCTTCTCTCACACCCATTAACCTTCTCATACATGCTCTTCTGTTCTTCACTACGTACACCCGCCTTGAGAAGAATGTCTCCTATTTGATCTGTATAAGTTCTACGCGGCTTACTATAAAGTAATACAGTAACATATTCAGGTTTTGGATCAATAATACACTATTTTATTTTGTTAACCCTAGAAAGATAACCTACGTCGCAAAGGCGCCCGCGCGATGAATATCGTGCTGTCTTTTTCGACTGACAATACGTATCGAATTGTCCTTTTCAACCAACTCATTCGTCGACTTACTCTGCAACGGGATAGCCATATTTTCGCAGTTAGTACCATAGTTTAGATGATATAGCAAACTCATGCGCTCTTTAGGCGTATGGTTATCTTTTATGTAACTTTGAGCGATTTTTTGCTGTCGTGTTATTGATCATAAAGTGATGTTTATGTGTTTTATTTTAGGGTAGATCATTTAGTATATGAATATGACAAGCAAAAGAACATTGGCAGATGATCAAATGCAACAGATTCTTGGGGAATTAAAAAATACACGATCTCAACCAGTTTGTAGCTCAATGTTACTTATGGACCTTTGACGCTAGTTTCGTACAAACCCAAACCATCAAAGATGGTGTATTTCTTATTATCATGCGCCGAAGAAGGTGTTCTCAACTCAACAAACTGCAAGCCTTAAATAATAATGTATTATAATCAAGCTAAAAAGGGGTTGACACTTTCGATCAGATGTGTTCTGCAATGTCTCGTTCAAGGAAAACTGATAGATGGCCTATGGCAATGTTTTATGGTATTTTGAACATTATTTTCGTGAATTCGTATATCATATATTGTCATAATGTTTTGTCTGAAAATGAAAAGCCATTAAACCGACGAGAACACATGAAAAAACTTAGTACTCGGCTAACTGCCCCTTTGATGTCGCAAAGATTAGATGCACCCACTTTGCCAAGACATTTTCGGAGTAATATTGAAAATATTCTCCCAGAGCCCCATGGTCAAGCTTCCGCAGATAACGAAGAGCCTCCAGCAAAAAAAGGCGTTACTGTAACTACTGTACTCGTCTAAACAAAACAAGAATGTCGAAAACTACTGAGGCCGAATGTCGAAAAACACTGTGGGGTGAACACAGAATTGACGTTTATCATGCCTGTATATAAAGTACCCTTTTTGATGTAATAATTGATTTTTGAGACTGATTATTTAATAGTCAAACTAGTTTATAAGAAAAAATCGCATTACTTTAGTGATTTTTCATAATTTTGTCCATTTACAGAGAACACTGTAATATTTTGTTAATTTTGAAAGCCGATAATTTTTTTTTGTTTAAAAATGTTTTAATTATATTATTTCTTATGAAATATCATTTTTATTTCTAAATAATAGTCTAAACTCGTAAAATAATACATTTATTGGCCAAAATATTACTTATTACCATTACATATTCACATTTGAAAATCGTGCGCCTTTAAAGCGTATGGTTATCTTTTACGTAAGTCGTGGGATGGTTATCTTTCTAGGGTTAAGGGTATTAGTTAACGTATATTTAACAAGAAATATAAAAACTAATTTTATTTTACAACGGTCAGGGAAATCATTTTATCGTGAAGAAACCTACCTGTTTCCCGAACAGGTAAAGGTCTTTTAAATAAAAACACGTTAGTCTTATTGAGTATTGTAGACTATTTGGTCAACATGTGTGGGTTTAAGGTGGTCATAGAATAACTACCTCAGCATTTGCGAAGTTGGATACCCGACCTCTGTACTCTGCAAGGTATGATGGTCGTGAAAGCTATTGTATTTTATCTTATATGTAATAAATATAATAATATTAATAATAAATATATATATAAGATTTTTAAAAAAACACACAAGTAGGTGTTGTGTGTGCCTTTATGGTGTAAAAAAGGTATAAAAAGTGAAGTAAAGTGAGTATAAAAAATGTAAAAAAGGTATAGTTATCATATGAATATATATAAGCTGTATATTCAAAGATTAGACTGGAGTCTATTTCAAGATTAATTTATACAAGATCTTCTTGATTTTATCCAGTCCCTAGAGACTAATTAATGCCTGCGCTTGTGAAGTTAAACTTAAGGCTAAACTCACACCTAATCATTGGAATATATGTCTGCTGGTTTGAAATATCAATCAAAAATAATAATATTTAATAAATAATCATTGTCTCTCTTTACTTTTGTATATTTATTTATCTATAACGTACCAAATACAAGCTTATTTTTACAATTCTATACAATAATATTTTTTAATACTCGTATAATTGGCCGATCAATGTCTCTTTTTTAACCAATACTTAGTATGTAGCTAACGTGGATTTGTATCCAACACTATATGGTGTCATGGTAAACCTTTGCGTCGTATACAGATACTGGTACACATATATAACACATATATTGCTAAAACTTGGCAAGTTTATTCACGCTGTTTTCCCTCATAGAATCCACACATTTAAATAAATTGGCAGAAACAAACCCTGTTTCTCGGTAAAAACCCGTTAGCCACATCACAGCGTCTAGACCGATGTATTACACTAATCGAATCGCTCGCATTACCGAATACCGAATAGCCCGTGAAATCCCATCCCTATACTACGAGTGAGTTGGTCGCAAAAAACTCAGGCGGGTCGTAGTATAAGGACAAATGTCGGACGCAAAAAAGGGTTCGACACATACAGAGTGCTACGGAATGTTGCTACGAAGTTGGGCTCATGAAAAACCTGTTAGAAGTTCGTAGTACGCCCTAACGTATTGTAGTTATAATTACTTAGTTTTGAACTAGGCTTCGCGCGTGGGTTGTTTCTTATGACCTTTTGGTTTTGGACTAAGGTTTTTGGGTTAAGGGTTTCCTGTTAATTTGTTAGAAACATATGCTATACATTAGCGGAATACTCAATACATACGCTTCATAAAACTTACTTACTTTCTAAAGTAGCAAACATTCTTATATAAATTCCAAACCGCTCAGATTGGCATACAAATATTAACACCTTTACTTTCCTAACTGGATAGGTAAAGAACAATCGATCAATCTTGAAAGATTCCTTTTTCTCCTACAAACTATTCCGACAAATCAACCTTGAAAGATCCTGGCAAATCTCTCTTGCTTCACTTACACCCATTAACCTTCTCGTACAAGCTCTTCTTTTCTCACTATTTATGTATCAACTACTGTGAGATAAAACGTATGGAGAAAACCTACTTATTCCTTAGAACAGCTGATAGTCAGTGCTTGTAAATAGCGACAAAGCTTACCACCTGTCACATTAGGATATCATTATTAGATTATCTTTTACCGTTTCAATAATAAGACATATACAATTTACTAGTGACAGGTTAGTTACAATAATTACATTGTGTTTATCAATACACGCCGTGTGTGTATGCGGTTAGCTGCTCTGTTTATCAAGTACTGATTGCTTAGCTTCGATAGGTGTACTGTAACGAAGTTATAAACATATATGCCTCAGTATTTACTAGATATATAAAGACTTAATAGTCTCTATTTCTGTATGATTTTTAAACATGCCTTCGAAAGTAACGTTTTAACCCTAACTTTAATCTAGATTCTGTCGTGACCTAGGTGCAACGACAAGACTAATGGATTTAATACACTTTCTAGATCCCTGAAGAATATAGTTTATATTTCACAACATAAACTCTAAATTCAGTAAGATATAACATCGGGAGGAAACCTGCCTTTCCCTTGGGATAGATATTTTCCAGTGCTTGTATACGGTGATAAAGTTCACTACCTATCACGTTGGGTGCTGTCTATCTAGTGAAAAGCGGGCTTAGAATGTCTCATAACTAATATGCCTTCGAAATTTGGAAGATGGGCACTCAAGCCTCTGATTACTCAGCCACAATAAAAAGGGAGTAGGTATGCAAGTCGTGAAGTGTAACTATGTTTGATATTTCATATAAAATTCTAGTAAAATTACAAAAAAATTTAGCAGCTTAAGCGCCGTAAAAACGAAATACATTTTATTTTTGAAATATTATACTATTCAATCATTTATATTATTTCGAGCAAAGTACAAACACTGATGTTATTCCGTCATCATGGTTACACCAACGACGCCAGCCGAAAACAAAAATACTTTATTAAGTCATTCACCACTAAGGTTATGTCGGCTGAAGTACAAACACTGATGCCACGGCGTTTGAACCTTGTTCTTTCATCGCCATGGTTACACCAACGCCGCTAGCCGTTACAACCGAAGAAAAACGAAATCGAAGCTCCAATTCTTCTCTTGCTTGTTGAGGATCCAAATATAATTCCAAAGCGAACATATTTAGCCAGTTCGGCATCACAATTGACTAAATATTCAGCCGAAAATAAATATTTGTATTTTCAACTTTCACTGAACTGCTGACTTTGTTGACGCACCATAGACGACTGTTCTTTATTTGAGAATAAACAAATATGCTACCACCCTATATAGCAGTAAGTGAGTTACATTTAGAAGGCTGGCTCTCACGAATTAAGCCAAATGCCTCCGTGCCTCATGAATGGAATTTATATGTTTGTTGCCCTAATGGAATTACTCTTGTGGTCGCACGCTTATGTCTGAACATGCGTGTAAAAGATATTTGGTAGATAAGTGTCGAAAAAAAAATTACATACGTACATATACGTCCTGACATTACATATATAATGTCTCTTATATAGTAACTGTAACCGCCGTGTGTATATGAGGTTGTGTGTGTGTGTGTGTGTTTGAGTGCCAATATAGCGAAAGTGGTGGGGATCCTTGATCTCTGCCTACCCTCTACAGAGAATCAGGCGCGATGTGTATGCATGTAATATCTCCTAGATCGTTATTTGCATGAGTATCATTGCATATATCTCTGGTCCCTTAGTCTAAAGATTCATATCCGGTTGACAGAGCTGGAACAATGACTACATCTCCTTGATCACTTTTTAGCATGAATATTGAGGTAGTGATGTCATATGGAACAAGTAACCGGTTGCTAGCCCATTACCCAATAGATTCAATTCTTATTTGTCTTCTACGACAATAGGCAAGAACGGCAGCTAGTTAACATTCTTTTTACGTCCCAGACAAGCACGGGATGAGAAATATATTAAATATGATTTAATTCCCAATGTGACAGTTATACTGTCATCCCCCACTCGACTTTAATTTGAATTTGGAACACGTGTTTACAATTAGAACGAGTTAGTATCTGTGACATTTCGTATCATGTTACCAATTCATGAAATGTTAAATGAACATTCATTGAAAGGGAATTTTAGGTTACATCTAACGAAATGGTATTATATAGTTTTTATTCAACATAAGGATCGTAATATTACATATTTAATGTGGTAAACTTAATTATTTAAGCATATACTCTTATTTACTGTATCTATAACTGGTTTGTTACTGTTTTGTTTCCTTTTAAATAAATTAAAAAAAACATTTTCACATGAAAATTTGACCTTAAATATAGATCTCAATATAGACAAATAAAGACAAATGTAGACAGAGACTCAAAAAATTTCATGAAATCTTATTAAACTATTGACATTTCGTAACGAAAACCTGCAGAGAAGAAATGCCAAGGCACTCTGCAGACATTTTCTGGACAACAAATTGATGAGGAAAAGCAATCTAAGATTGGTCAGTGTGTTTATACGGTGGCAATTATCACGTTGTGTGCTGACTATCTGGGACCCAATTAGACTAATTTAATACCCATATTTTATTAACTTACTTAAAATTAACTGTTTCTACTTATATGCATAATGAATATATTAAACAAAATAAAACTAAATATGTACAAATTGAAAATAAAAACTTAAAATTTAACAAAAAGTAAATATTTATACTTCGCCACTAGTGTACCGAATTTAGCACACAGAAACAAAAGCCTCACACTACAGCACAACACACTAGCAGCGTTAGACTTATTCATTTTAAGTATAATCGTGTTTCAGTAGAATCGCAATAGTAGTTCGATGGTGTAAATATTTTAGTGTAGTGGTAGAAAATAAATAAATATTCTGCTAAAATAGGTTACAAAGAAAACTAGATTTAAATTCTTTTCTACCTTTTTTCCTGACACTAAGAAAAAGTCCTTTGTAAAATGATCTCTACTCTAATTTACAATTTATTTTAAGAACGATATACTAAGGTTATCATTACATAGTATAAAACAAAGTCGCTTTCTCTGTCCCTATGTCCCTTGGTATGCTTAAATCTTTGAAGCTACGCAACGGATTTTGATGTGGTTTTTTTCAATAGATAGGGTGATTCAAGAGGAAGGTTTATGTGTATAATATTATTCATTAAATAATGGAGTAGGCTATATATTTTATACCCGTGCGAAGCCGAAGCGGGTCGCTAGTTACTTCTATTTTTATTGCAAACGAAGAAATAATTTAATTGAAAGAAAAGCCCATTAATTTTATACTCCATATAATTTTGGGCCGCATTTATCATAATAAAACGCTTTTCTGGTCCTCAAAGATCGCATCCAATTAATTATCCCTGTAAGAGATATCTTAGCGCTGAAAATACATTTCGGACTTCATAAAGAAAATACTCTAAAAGCGACTCTGTGTTAACGTAATTAAGAGTGAATTTCGGTCGTGTTGTTGAAATTCATAATTAGGGGCTCATTCAAGTTTACCAATCAAATGTACAGATGGCGTGAGACGTGATAAGAATGGCGATTGTGTTTTGAGTTGCTTAAAGTATTTACATATGTTTTTGTGCGTAGGTGTCTGGTGAAATGATATGAAATCATCAAAATCATCTTAAATTATTGTACGAAACAAGTATTTCTTGCATCATAATATAGTGATAATAACAGCTCTATCATACAACAAATCTCGATTTCTAGTATTAACAAAACAAAAAAACAAAAGAAACGCATTCTCGACCATTAACATTTGCGGGGTAGTCAGAGGTTCAGGTTACTCGGCCATTGTGAAGGTAGGTAGTAAGTTAAGGTAGTTAACACTAATACTAGCGTATTTAAAGATATCATTAAGGTGAGGGAAAACATCGTGAGGAAACCTGCCTATCCCTCAGGATAGGTAATAGTCAGTACCTATATACGGCAATACGGTTCACAACCTATCACGTTTGGTGCTGTCTATCTAGTGATACGCGGGCTTCGAATGACCCATACCTAACATGCCTTCGAAATTTCGGAGGTGGGCATTCAAGTCTCTGACTACCCCGCCATAATAAAAAAGGAGTGTGTATACACAAGTCGTGAGGCGTATGTGTGTTAAAGATATCAGTAGCTAGCTTGCCTATCACTCAAACTTTACATTCCCGCTCGGCTTAACCTCAAGAGCGATCAATACTCCAACAACCTCCGCAGTTTAATTTGTTAAAATTTTTCCCTCCCAAGAGTATAAACCGTAATGTAATCAACGTGTACAAGTTTGTTTGGCAGTGGCCTAATATTTTATTGTCATGACTACCTAGGCAGGCTCTTGGGATTGAAATTAATTAAGGCTGCGACCTCGCGGTTTGATGTATTGGTCTGTTTTGCATATATGTTAGTATGTATGTATGGTAAACCGCCGATTGTGTTAGAGGTGTATGAGTGTCAATGTAGAGATAGTTTGTCAGGATCGGGACTGATGGGGATCTGTGATCTTTACCTACCCCTCTAGAGGGTATCAGGCGTGATGTATATGTATATCTATATGTATGGTAAACGTTTCGATTGTGTCCTTACATATAAATAGATGAGGATCATACATAACTATTTTTGTTTCTGATCGCGTCGAATCACTTTCGCTTCATTGACATACATTGAAATATATACTCGGCGGTTATAAGTACTTCTAACGTCACACTATTTCAGTATGTTGTCTATTTGTGATAAGTTTAAAACTAGTTTGTATTAGTTGGACATAAGTAGAAGGTAACTAAGGGACTAATAATAATAGGCTATAACATAATCCGTCACTTATGTTTTATATCAATGCCATTACAACCCTCATTTTAAAGATAAAAGTTACCGGACTATTTTTCTTAGATTCTATCTACCTTGTACGATTATGTTCCTACATAATAATAATCACGCCTTTACTTTCCAAAAGTTAGGTAGTAACAATCAATCGTCATCTTGAATCTGACAAATCTCTCTTACCTCACTCATTAACCTTCTCATACATGCTCTTCTTTTCTTCACGTTACATACACGAACAAAATCAAAGTACATATAACATATGTATATGTTCGTGTACATTCAAGCTATTACTCAATGTACAGTCCGCGCTAAAAGTGCAGTGCCATTAACTTTTTATAAGGTTGAAGTTTGAAGGTTGAAGTTTATAAGGTTGAAGTTTATAAGAACAAAAGACAATATTTTACATTTAAGTTCCCGTGCTTCGAAATTAAAAATATTGACTTTTGTTCTTATAAACGTAAACCTTATAAAAAGTTACTGGGACTGCACTTTTAGCGTTGACTGTACGTGTACATTCAACGCATTAATCAATGTACATCAAAAACGTGTACGGAGCTGTACTATCCCGCAAAGTCGGCGGGATAAGCCAGGTGGTTAATTGCAGGGATTAAGCTGCTAAGATCCGACTGAGACTTGGACTAATCTCGAGTTTAAGAAAGCTTACACGTTCGAAGAAGACGTCTTTGTTAGACAAGACCTTAGGTTCTGATTAGGTTGACTGAGTTTGTGAGGATGTGGGAATAAGATTTGTTGTTAAAAGCTAGTAAAGTATTAAGAATTAACAATATAATTTATCGTTTAAACAATGTGTAAGTTAAAAATGATTTCTTAAATTATTGGTTGGGTTGCTAGCACTTCGTCCCTATTTATGCTCGTAGACTTTGATGAGCCCAAATCCCTTATTTGCCATGTATAATATTGCAGCTTATCAGTTAACACTTATCATAGTTAGTGCCTATATTTATAGTAAACCTCTACTCAAAAGCCTTCACGTTTCCTTAAAACACACAGCGCCATCTACATTCCCAATCTAGAACACCCGTATCAACGAAATTGACTCGTAAACTAAATCACTGATAGGTATGTCAAAACAAAATAAAGACGACCAACGGAATTGTTTTATGGTCGGCTGTAAAAGGGACTCGAATCTGGGACCCATTATTGAGTAACGACTGTGCCATTGAGCACTTAAATTTTAACTGGCACCGTATTTATTGATTGGTTCACAGGATGTTTCCTCGGAGTTTGATTTTGAGCAGAAGGTTGAATTTGTTAGGGACATTTAAGGGTGGAGAATTCCTTTTATTTTAATGTAGTCAAACTTTGGTACAATGGCGATTTGCAATTTTGTAGATCTTATGACGAAACCTCAAGATCTTAATCGCACATAAAATCAATCAAGAACAAGAAATATGGTAACATACATATATATATATATATATTCACGCCTCTACTTCTCTAACGGGATGTGGAGATTCTATTGATCACCTGGAAAGATCTTGACAAATCTCTCTTACTTCACTCACACCCATTAACCTTTTTACATGCTCTTCTATTTTTCACACTACGTAGACTAACCTTGAGAACATCTGTTGCGTTAAAATTAAGTAAATATCTTGACCCTTATGATAATACACTTATAATATTATTGAAGTTCGGTGTAACTTAGTTTTTTGAGGCTTGACGCTATATCAGTAAGTACAGAGTTCAAAGCCCACTTGAGTACCAATTGAAATGAAATTTAATTAATTAATTTCTACGTACATTTTCGTAATAAAAATACATTTGTGAAATGCACCGAATAACTATTGTGAGTTTTACAGTTTTACACACTTACTTTATTCAAACCGTCCTGTATAACCAAAACTAACAAATCAAATCCAAATTATAGTAATAAATACCCATGGGACACCAAATATCTTAATACTCACATATGGTGTCAAGATGTGTGTTCAACTCTTGAGTGACAGCGTTTTAATAGTCAGGTTATTGGGTCGAATGAAATAAATTTATTGTTATTTATAACCTCCGTGTTATGGGTTATAAAGCTGAGTTATTCGGAAATTGATACATAGATACATATTATTGAGGGAAATCTTACTGGACATTCGTCTAAGGAATAGTAATAATAGGTCTAAATAAGTCGATATGTAGTAATAGTAATAATAATAATAATATTTTTGGACATTATTACACCAATTGAACTAGCCCCTTGTTAAGTGAATTTAAGACTTGTGTTAAGGGTACTAGTCAACGTGTATTTAAGAAATATATACTTATTATATATAGAATAAATACATATATAGCATATTATCAACGACCAGACTGGAAAGCAGTAGAAAAGCGTAGTTCTTAACTCTGCCTCCACCGGGAATCGAATCCGGGACCTTACGATTAGCGTTCAGGCAGCTAACCCATCGCGCCACGGAGGTCGTCAATAGTGCAAGGTATGTTAAGGTGGTTTGGGCACATGGAGAGGATGGATGAAAGGAGGGTTACGAAAGGGATTTATAGAACCAAAGTGGAAGGTAGAGTTGGACGGGGTAGGCCGCGTAGAACTTATACAGATCAAATTGTAAACATTCTTCTCAAGGTGGAGATACGTTCTGTGAAGAGCAAAATAACATGTATGAGAAGGTTAATTGCATGTGAGTGGAGCAAGAGAGATTTGTCAGGATCGTTCAAATTGACGATTAATAGTCTCTGTGTATCTCGTAATTGAAGTAGAGGCGTGAGTATATGTATGTAATTCTTACTGGTTTGAAGTTTATAAAATAGAACAAAATCCTGTGCTAGTTTGCGACGTAAAAGAACGCTATCTAACTGTCCTTCTTTTCATTATATCAGAAGGCGATTAAAAGCCTAGAGGTCAATGTAATCGATTGGGCGATAGGCTAGCAACCTGTCCCCAATATTTCATACTAATGCCATGTCCGTTAGTAAATATCATGTCTGCAAGGTACCGTTAGCTAAAAAATTGCATGACCTGAATATATATGTATTTCTCTCTTATCAATATGATAATTGAACATGATTGAAGCCGACTTAAAGTATAAGTCTTACATTAATGAACAATTGAAGTTGTATGTCAATTTTGACATGTAGTTTTACAAGTACTTTCGTTCAATCACATGTGAAAAAAGTTCTTTGTATTATTGATTGGATACGATGGGTTTTTGAATCGGTTTATCAATTGAGTTGTAATGAAAGTAAACAATGTATTAGAGATACATAATACGCTTTATCTGTTACTAGATTTTTAACTAGCTACCTTTCTTCCTAGCATGTCGTAGACGGTGATACATAATCATAGAACTGAGTGGACGATGGGCTAGCAACTAGTTGTTACCAATTCATGAATATACATATGAAATATTAACTGTTTAAATAGAACTAAGAATAACGCTATTATTGATTTCTTGTTTTCTGATAATTTATATTATATTTGTACATACCTTAATGCATGAAGACTAGTACCCATAACACAAGACTGAAATGTACTTCCATGGGGGATAGTTCAATTACTTTACATACATTTACAATTATTTTACGTACATATGTATACATTCACGTCCTTTCAGAATGGATAGCAACAAGGATCCACAATATCTTCTTGCTTTCTTTTAGCATTCATATTGGGGTTGTAACAGCCTATTCAACAATAGTAACATATTGACGACCTCCGTGGCGCGATCGGTTAGCCGCCGGAACGTTATCGTGAGGTCCCGGGTTCGACACCCGGTGGAGGCAGAGTTAAGAACTACGCTTTTCTACTGCTTTCCAGTCTGGTCATTGATTATATATGCTATATATGTATTTATCTATATATAATAAGTATATATTTCTTAAATAAACGTTGACTAGTACCCTTAACACAAGTCTTAAATGAACTTACCAAGGGGCTAGTTCAATTGGTGTAATAATGTCCAAATATTATTATTATTATTGCTATCCCATCACCCAAGCAACACCATTTAGCATCCCTTAGTCGGAAAGAAAGGCAATATGTTATAATTCTATTGACGTCCCTCCTAGCTGAAATGTAAGTCCCATAACTTTAGCTTCAATACAAAATCACTCTTGATATATGGTACCAAGGTCCAAATTTGGTTGGGGCGGAAACCCGCATGTACACGAGTAATTTATGTATGGAAACTGTCCCTCGCTCGCTGACTGATTAACGAGATTGTGTTCTAGGGATACATGGGATATGTGCATATAGGAACGTATAGAGTTTTACAAGAAAGAATATTACAAACATACATGTATATCAGTGCTTGTATAAATAGCGACACGCCTTACCTACTGTCAAAATGAGAACTGACTCATGATAATGGGACTTATCGCGTATGTTTTTAAATATTGAAGTATGGCTTACCTGTCACATTGAGTAGTGACAGTTCAACACGTGGGTTCGAGGTGGCCATAGAATTGCTACCTTCGCGATTGCGGAGATTCCAAGTGGCGATGTAAAAATAAAAAACCTATACAACATTTAAAACTACAACACAAAATTGAACCTTCATTTCACATACATACACTTTCAGCCAATCACAGAAACGTTCACACGTTACCTTTGAAATGCCAACCGTGTTATTTATGCTATATTGTCCAACATACCATTCTGTGAAGACTTATTCACGCTTCGGCCCATTGTTATTACAATTCTTGCCACTAATACCTACAAAAGAATCTTTTATTACACCGCCACGCCATTCAATAAGCCTTAGTCGGCCTGCTCGTGAACGATTATCGGCGACCGATTTGTGGGAACAAAATTTTATTTACAAGCTCTATGACAAGTGGGGAAACACTAGAGAGTAAAAAATGTATTGGATAAACTTACGCATTCGATAAGTCACGTTGGCTTACTGAATCCATCCCAAACACTCTGATTTCTTTCTTATTTCTTGATTAGCAATTGCCATTTGCTTAAAGGTCCTGATAGCAATAATATAACTGTCACTATGTACTATATATACGACGATCATCGTACAAATTAATAAGTCTAAATTAAACTCGTTTACACTTAAAAAAATACCCTCGACACTTTAGTTTACATTTTTTTATATGTTATATGAAGTAGAATAAACAGTAGAGTAATAGTATCAAGAGACAACAAGTATTAGATTAAACTTTGAATTTTCAATAACATTACTACAGGAGTACTGATTAAAAATATTTTGGGTCTAACAAAAACTAATTCGAATAATCACTCCTATGCGGTAAAATATAAAAAGAAAAAAGACCTGTACACATCAATAGGATTAATAAACCAAGAACCATAAGAAAATCGGTCCGATTATCGCTTCTACTAAACCCAAAAAAGCGCTTAGGTATAAGCTGTAGGAATTCAGCAAAGTCACGGCTAAATTAGGCCGGGATTCCACGAGGCTTTTTGGCGCTGGGTTCCGCACTATAAATTGAAGGGTTCAAGAGATTAGCGGAGGTTTGTTCGAGAGATTGGCATTGTTGGATTAAGATTTTTGTGGATTGGTCACGTGTGTATGAGATTTACTGTCGCTAACGGTTAGGGAAAACATCGAGAGGAAACCTGCCTATTATACAAATAATAGCCAGTGCCTGTATACGGCGATAAAGCTCACTACCTATCACGTTGGGTGCTAGTCTATCTAGTGAAACGCGGGGTTCGAGTGAATCAAACCAAACATGCCTTCGAAATTTCGGAGATGGGCACTCAAGACTCTGACTTCCACGTTATGATAAAAAAGGGAGGGTGTATACACAAGTTATTTTGTTAAGTTGGTAGTGGATGACCAAAAGTGTCAAAAAAGTCAAATTTTGCTTAAAAATAACTTAATTTGTCACTTTCGCTAAACCACTATCAATTTCACACTGTTAGTGATCTGGAATTGAACTTATATTTTGCAAAGAGCTTTAGTATGGAACTTTGGTGAAGGTGATAGGTTTGTAGCCCATCGCCGATTAGATTCCATTTACTCCTAGTCCCTAGACGTAATAGTAATAAACAATGATTGAATGTCTCTATAACTTTATTGTTTTACATTTTGTTAAATCAGTAAAAATGCAAGTTTCAGTACATTTCATTTTTCCAATATCATGTATCCGCCCGTCTGATGACATAATTATTTAGTTTAAAGAGATAAAAACAAGATGTCTACATTTTAATAGACTATTTTGATCATGACGATAACTAAAAAAATATTTTTAACTATCTTTTTATATCTACTCACAGACACGCCGAATCTTAAAATCAATCAATAACTACAGAAAACATAGACACACTTTACATACCTAAACCACCACATCATTCACCGACCCAGCCTACCCAGTACAATCGTAAACAAAATTGCAAAAAGTCATTCCAAGTCGCATTTGAGTCCAATATTTCGCCTCAAAGCCTAATAAGGCTTCGCCGGAAACGACCAAAGTTAAATGTGGCCACATTGAAAAAGTAGGATAATCCACCGACCTCTACCATTTGCATTTATTGCGCTGTTTTCCAAGAAAAAATGGACGAAATTGAAATATATTCCTTTACTCTCTTGTAAGGTTTGGATTTTAATTAGATATTTCGTAGAATTGTATTTTCGTTTTGGACCAGGATGTTAGTGGATTTGTATGAGAATTTTAATGCTATTCAATAAATAGGTGACTAAACTTTCTTTTCCCCGTCCCCACCAATCCTGTTATGAATATAAATACGTAGATTTATGTATATATGCAAAAGTATCAATGTTAAACTGTATCCCCTTCAACCCCTTTTAACCCCTTTTAGTGTTGACAGAACTAACGTGATATTCTCCTTTGAAACTTAGATATTTCACATAGGTCTTATTTTAGTATATTATACGAGATATATATAGTATATTATATATAGTATATTATAGTATAATATATTAAGCTGTCACGTGATCTCATATGAAACATTGATGGCTTATTGCCCAATATTACCCTTAGTGCCTTAGTCACCTCTTACGACATGCTGGGATGAACGGCAGCTAGTACGCATTCTTTTTGCGTTGTAGACTAGCACGGAACTGCAAATAGTCTGTATGTATATAGTAAATATACCTCTTATCTTATTTTAAACACTCGCAATTTATACTCATTTTATTTACTATGAGAGACCGGGTCATAGCACTATAAATTTTTAAAGACTGGTGTTTTCCCACGACCACGGCCTATGCAACTGGGTCGAAACGTCGAGTTATATAAAAGTTATAAAAGTAATAAGTTATTAAAAAAGATATATATAAAGGGGAGAGGTGTGGGCGTTCATCTTTATCCATATTGAAATTAAACGAAATAAGGCTTCTACAGTACTCTCCGATTTATTTTAATCACAACCGAGTTACAATTAAACAAGAATAATCAAACACTACCCGGATGAATACGGATAACCTCTTTTCAGAACGCGGTGAAGTCGGTCGTACCTTGGCACACCCGCCTCGCTCGTTTTTCTTTTTCAAAGTGACGTTCCATCAGTAGACAGTTGACAGCTCACACCATAGTGTAGCCAATGCACGTTCCGAATACACCCAAGCCAATGTTAGCTTGACGTTCTGTTTTACAATCTACGACACGGCCATCTTGACATGTCACACGTCCCTGTGTGATGCTCCTGAAAAACAAATTAAAATCGTCTGCAATACCAGAGTATCTTCGCTCGGCCTATCCTGATTAATTCACTTGAATGGCTCTTACGCAAAACAAATCTTATAGGGAATCAAAGCTTTATTCTCACATAATTAAGCTTACATTACAATGAACCATCAAGTAACATTACACATACCATCAACCAGTATTCACACACTATATATAACCAAAGTTAAAACTCTTTACATTAAAATCAACTCTACAACAAGTCTACAACCACCCATTATCGACTCTATGGGTCTTGGTCGTTACTATCACCCAAACAAGCGATAGTAACTCATGCCACTCTACTGAGCGACGATATCTCACAACCAGGCGTCACTACCACCTAAATCGAGCGATAGCGACTCATGCCACTTGCACCAAGTGACGATAGCTCACACAGTCGTTACTACCACCTAAATCGAGCGATAGCAACTCATGCCACTTTACATCAAGTGACGATATCTCAACACAGTCGTTACTACCACCTAAATCGAGCGATAGCAACTCATGCCACTTTACACCAAGTGACGATATCTCAACACAGTCGTCACTGTCACCTAAACCGAGTGAGAGTGACTCATGCCACTTGAGCCAAGTGACGGTATTTTAGAATCAGTTAGCACACAAACTTTACATTTTAGTTGGTTGAATAGTGGTCAATGGGTTACACAATTTCTTCTACATCACTAGTTTCCGATTCTACAGGAACCTCATGATCAGGCATTTTTCTCAATCGGTCGTGGGCGTACTTGTAAGTACGTTTAGAGTTTAAAGCACGCAACGTATACCGATCAATGAAACATTACAATAGCTATGCTTGCCTCCAATTTTACATGCGATCGACTCTCTAATTAACGAGCAGTCGGCTCCTGAATCATACGAAAATGAAACCGCTCACCTGCATGATGCAGCATTCCAGTTGGCGCATCGACAGTGCAGACATTCACACGCTTCTCCTGTAGAGGTCCGGCTGAAGTGTTGACGCTGCTTTCCTTGCTGCTCCTCCGTGGACAGTTCCTCGCAAAGTGGCCGGTACCGCCACAGCTGAAGCAGCTGTGCGATGATGTTGAGGGTGTCTTGTCACTTTTCGGAGTTTCCGGTATGATATCTCTAGTAGTAGATCCTTTTCTGGATCGACACTGTGCTGCTTTGTGGCCTGATTTCCCACAAACGAAACATTCCACAGTCAAGCCATCAGAAGTTACACGAGGTTTCTTAGCGTCGTGGCTATGTTCGTTTGTAGATGGCATTTTGCGCTTCATAAAAGAGACAGCCTTGAGTTCTTGCTGTAATTCATTCCTCGTGGTTATATTTTGTGTGAATGATAGCCGTTGGACGCGATTTTCAAACTGGGAGATATGCGACAAACCAGTAGACACGGCAATCTGTTCTGCTGAAAGATTTTTCCATTTCGACATTAAGGAAGACATCAATTTAGCCGCATAGGAAGCTAAACATTCACCATCCTTCGGTCTACTATTCTGCAGGTTAATGAGGAATCCAGCAGCAGTCTCAGCACTCTCATACCTGGTAGTAAATAGGTCCTTAAAGTTGCTCCATGTCATTCCGTGAAAGGACACTTGGGACAGCCATGTTGATGCTTGACCTTTGAGTGCACGGCTCAAGGTCATCATGAGCGGAGCACCCTGCATATCCGGGTCCGTGATACACATATCCGCACTTGATATCCAGGCGCGAGCATCTACATTTTCTTTGTCCGGATCGAACTCGGGCAACCGGATATCTTTGTTGGTCGACGACGGTGTTTTCATGGCATTGATTAAGGCCATAAAATTATGATTTTGCTGCTCCATCAGTAACAACCATTTTGATTCGTCGTTACAAGTTGAATCACGCTGATTTTCTTCACGGTTACATCCCACTTCTGATAAAGGGGAGAGGTGTGGGCGTTCATCTTTATCCATATTGAAATTAAACGAAATAAGGCTTCTACAGTACTCTCCGATTTATTTTAATCACAACCGAGTTACAATTAAACAAGAATAATCAAACACTACCCGGATGAATACGGATAACCTCTTTTCAGAACGCGGTGAAGTCGGTCGTACCTTGGCACACCCGCCTCGCTCGTTTTTCTTTTTCAAAGTGACGTTCCATCAGTAGACAGTTGACAGCTCACACCATAGTGTAGCCAATGCACGTTCCGAATACACCCAAGCCAATGTTAGCTTGACGTTCTGTTTTACAATCTACGACATATATATATATATATATATATATATATATATATATATATATATATATATATATATATATATATATATATATATATATATCTTTTTTAATTTATCGTGATATGACCAGGTCTCACATAGTAAATAAAATATTTCTCTTTTAACAACAAGTCCTATATTAGAATATCGTGAGAGAACCTACCTATTTCTTGGAACAGGTCATGTTTTGCTTATGAGTTTGTAAATGGCGACATGCCTTACCACCTGTCACATTAAATTGAACAACTTTCGTCATACATACGACTATATCTATCTAAACGTGACAGAGCAGTAATTCTCCAAACCCCATTGTTCTCTGAATGTCAATCATAACAATTCCACGTCTCTGCCCATCCCAAAGGTCTCGTGACTTGACCTTTGGAGATATTGATCGCTCATTGGTGTCAATGGGAGTGATTTATATCACTCATTTGTTAGCTCCTTATTACGGAATTGGTTCAGTGGAGGCTTACTCTCGACTCTAAGGAGAGGAATTTGTGTAATGGGTTAATTAAGGTTTTTATTAATAAAAGTTGAAAAGATAAAATTATAAAAAAATGATACATTTTTATCAGTAACCAAAACATCATTATCGTTTATTTGTTTTATCTCGGATAAAATAGTCCATAGTACTGATGGATATATTTTTTTAACAATATCAGATACCTTACAGGGTTATCTCTAATTATATCTATCTAAATTTAAGTTATTTACTAAACTCTTTTTTTTATGATTTTGAAATTGTCTTTTATTTTCATTAAGCATCAGCAATGGTTGTAATAAACAATTTTTCTGTTTTGATAACATACATAATATATTGTTCATAAACATAAACATACGCTTCACGACTTGTGTATACACAGTCCCTTTTTTATTATGGCGGGGTAGTCAGAGGCTTGAATGCCCATCTCCGAAATTTCGAAGGCATGTTAGGTATGGGTCATTCGAAGCCCACGTATTACTAGATAGACAGCACCCAACGTGATAGGTAGTGAACCGTATCGCCGTATATAGGGCACTGACTATTACCTATCCTGAGGGATAGGCAGGTTTTCTCACGATGTTTTCCCTCACTGTTAGCGACTGTAAATTATGTATGTAAATGAAAAACACATATTTAAATTTCATTCATTGGTACATGCCAGAGTCTGGATTCGAACCTAGGACTTTTCTCATACGAAGTCCGAAGTCATACCCACTGGGCTACAGCCGCTTTTTTTTTATATTGTTCATTAGATATTATATCAACAAAGATCTGTTCATTCCTCTGCAAAACGATTATGACTCAAGTCATCTAATTTAAAATAAACTCATTTTGCGATCCTGACATTATTATTTACCTCACATTCGAGAGTAACCCTGCCCCAATCACTGTATCAATTGAACAGCTTATTTCCATGGCGTCTCGCAGTCGCTAGCCCATCGCCTACCAAAGAAGCCGAAAGGGAAAGAATGTGTTATTAATCATCTTGTTATGTTATGTGTATGTGGTAGTTAGGGAGGTTTGGTAATGTAATCAGTTAGAACATGTTTAGAAGAGGTGTTATTTATTTATTTACTAGCGACCGCTGCGGCTTCGCACGGGTATAAAATATATAGCCTACTCCACTAGTTAATGGATGTTATTATACATATAAACCTTTCTCTTGAATCACTCTATCTATAAGAAAAACCGCATCAAAATCCGTTGCCTAGTTTCAAAGATTTAACCATACAAAGGGACATAGGGACAGAGAAAGCGACTTTGTTTTATACTATGTAGTGATTTATCTTAAATATACCTTACCCTAACAGGGAATCTTCGGTGACGTACCAAATATAAGCTTTAATTTTGTTTCTTGTTGATACTTAATAACACAAAAAAATCCTCTGTTAAAAGGGACGTAAATACAATGCAAACTAGTCGCTTTTCTTCTCGTCATAGTATTCACTTTTATCTCTTAGAATTTAAGTTAGAATAAAATGTAGCAATTAACATTTATACATACATACATATACATTTACATCCACTAATCCCTTTCGGGGTGGACAAAACCTTGAAGACAATAAAATCTCCAAGTTTACTTATAGCGTGAATATAGGGTCATGATGTTACATGGAACATAAGTGACAGGTTGCTAGTTCAGCTATTACTATTTATATTATCATTATATCTGACTATCAGTGCTTATAAATGGTGGCATGGCTTACCACCTCTCACATAGAGTACCGACTATCAGGTCAACACGTAAGTTCGAGGTGGCCATAGAATTACTACCTCCGCAATTGCGGAAATGTACTCGAACCTCTGACTACCCTGCAAGGGTTAACTGTCTTGACGTCCCAGACTAGCATTAACCTTGAACTTAATTATCGTTTACTATCCCTTCATAATAAAGGTCGTCAACCATTCTATTAGCCTTTCAATAGTCCGTTTATAGTCCCAAAGTGCCTATTCAAGGACTATTGGTCACGACAAGGCTGTGTTATTGACTGGTGATTAATTAGTATTAGTTATGGGTGCCTATTGTTAATAGTTAGATTAATTTAGTACTTAATTGAACCTAATTGTTAATACTAGGTGTATTAATGATATTCGACGTAGCTCAGTTGTTTGGGGCTTGACTCTGTATCGAGGGTACAGGGTTCAAATCCCGCTTGAGCATGTACCAATGGAAATGAAGTTAATGAATTTGTATGTACATTTTCGTAATAAAAATACATTTACGAAATGCATCGAATTATACGGTGAGGGAAAACATCGTGAGGAAACCTACTTGTTCCCGAACAGGTAATAGTTAGTGCTTGTAAATGGCGACATAGCTTACCACCTGTCACATAGTACTGACTTTCTGGTTAACACGTGGGTTCGAGGTGTCCATAGAATTACAACCTTCGCAATTGCGGAGATGGACACGTGAACCTCTGACTACCCCGCAAGGGTTAAGGGTCGTGAACGCATATGTATGTATGTATTATTGATTTAGGTATTGTAGTACTTTAGGTTTTATACATTCATATAGTTATTATGTTGTTCAGGTTGGACAGAAATATAATATATATATATATATATATATATATATATATTAATGACATATTTTTTTTCTTTCAATAAGTGATTTTATGATCCTTATGTTGAATAAAAACATTTTCATTTCATGTCATTTCATTAATAAATAACGTAGATACTTTGATATTGATTGAAATCAATATTAATTGAATAATAAATAATATAGGACATTGGTGATAGGTTGCTAACTTGTCTCTTGACACATTCCATTAACCTTAAGTCCCTTAGTCTCCTCATGTGACAAGCTCAGAAGAAATCGTGCAATTTAATATTTTACAAGATCCCATGCGTTTACGATGTTTATAAAGATGGAAAGAAGAATTCATAAATACACACACACATATGTTTAACATATAAATACATTTTACGTATACATATTATACATTCACCAGTCCTTTAATCCCTTTCGGGGTCGATAGAACCTCGGAGATATTCTTTCTTAGTATCTTCTAGGTTATTTTTTAGCATGAATATTGGGGTTCTTGTCTTATGGAACATTGGTGACAGGTGGCTAGTCCATTCCTCAATTGATTAAGATTTCCACATCCTAAGACATGCTGGGAAGAAGGGCAGCTAGTTAGCATTCTTTTTACGTGTCAGACTTTCACAAAAATATAAATGTAATATGTTTTTATTATTGAAAACCGTTCTTTTTCCATTATTTCCACACAAACTGAATTGAATGAAATTTATTAACATGGCAATGGTACAAAAGCCATACAAATATTGTATTACTTGCTTCGCGGAGCCAAATTAAAAAGCATAAATATGACATACATATTTAATTCCCACAAAAAACTGAAAACTTTTTTCTTTGTTCCAGAATGGCCGAACCAAAGAGTTTCCGACCTCATTTCGCCGCCAAATCGAAAATGGAATAACATTTAAACAAATGACTACGCCGCCCGTGAAATAGTTATGTGAACGTCGAATTCGGTTATCGAGTTAACGATGAAATATCGATGAAATTGTTGAATCGATACAGTGTCGTCATGTCGACGCGAGCAGATTGGGTGTTTATATGTGTGTGTATTTCTCTGCTGTTACAATGCTGTGTGGAAAGCCAACAGGAAATACTTCTCGAGGAGTCTGGTAAGAAAACATATATATTCGATAGCTATAGCCGCCGAGTGTGTATGAGGAGATGTATGGATGGCAATGAAGTGAAAGTTGTTTGTCAGAAAAGAGAGTATTAGGTATCCGTGATCTCTGCCTACCCCACTGTAGGTACACAGGCTTGATGTATATGCATGTATGTAAGTAAGTACCTGTGTTTCTTCCCGGCAAATGTGAATGTAATTAGCTGTGTTTATTCCCAACATCAAAATGTGAACATATGTATTTATATATAAATAACGCCCATTACTCTTGAGCGAGGTAGGTAGAGTTCACTAATCCCAATATATCTTGATAATTATCGCAAATTGTATTATTAGGTAAGAGTAATTAATTAATTTTAGTTTTAACTTAGTCGTTACCATGTTTGACTCCAATTAGTTACCAACACTATTTAATCATTTATTATCCTACAAATGTATAAGTGTATACTTTAGCCATTATTAAAAAAGAGTATACTTTAAATATAGAAATGTATTATTAAAAAAAAGTTATATTAGTATGTAAAATGAATAGTTTTTAGTGTAAATATATAATAATATAAAATGTGTAAATATAAATATATAGATAATACTACATATTTTACTCCAAATACTACCATATAATATGTACATTATACACCTAATAACAAAAAAAATAAGCACTACATTTCTATTCATCCTTTCCATTAATACACACATGTTCGACCCAGAGTAAGTCAATTTGTTACTGACAATCCGCATTTAAATCCGTTTAGCATTAAACCTTTTTACTGTATTTTTAAATGGCAGTAAAGCCGCTGTCCGTTGCCTTTTTCCTGTTGTGTCAAATTTAAGAACAAAAGACTGTTGCTGTCAGATTGACATATCCGACGTTTAAAAGACGCGCTCGAAATTCAAATTTCTTTTTTCAACTGCAATGTGTATGTTGGTTTCTTTAATTGGGAACTTATACTTGAGTTACATTGTAAGTTGGACTGACAACCTGTAACTAATTGATTTAATAACCCTTATTTGTAATTTATATAAAAAGCACGATGCAATGGTTTGTTTGAGCATGTGATTTTTGTTAACTTAATACTTTGATACATCGCTAACTAGCTACCAATCATGTCGTTAAATAAGATTCTATTGGGTGATAGGTTAAAACCTATTAATAATATGGCATATAATGCATACATTTACTTCTTTTAATCCTTTTGGCGGTAAACAGAACCTCGAATATATAATATCTCCTAGGTCACTTTTTAGAATAAATATCGGGGTTACAATGTCACAATGGAAAATTGGTTACAGTTGCTAGCCTCGCCCAATAGATTCTATTTATCCCTAGTCCCTTAGTCGCCTCCTACGACATGCCGGGAAGAACGTCAGTTAGTTATTATTCTTTTTACGTCGTTTGGTAATTATTATTGGATCTCATATATCCAAAATCTATCTACCCCAAAAGAGATATAATAAAAAACCTATAACTAACCTACCAATACTATAAACACTATTTATTTCATTTTCAATACCAAACTCAACATGATACTAAAATAAAATCGATACAAAATATCCGAACACATATTACTACCATATTTTCCTTAAACTTCACTTCATATGACAGGTAAACGGATTCTTTTGTCAGAAAAGTCATTCAACGTCACACTTCCTTTTCCTTTAAGTCAGTAGGTGTTCGAGAGATAAAATATAAACACACTAGTGACCCGCTCCGGCTTCGCACGGGTATAAAATATATAGCCTACTTCACTATTCAATGGATGTTATTATATACATAAACCTTCCTCTTGAATCACTCTATCTATTAAAAAGAAATCGCATCAAAATCCGTTGCGTAGTTTAAAACCTTTTGGGGTAGTCAAAGGTTCAGTGTCTATAATTACTTGAGTATTGTGGTTTTTGGATACTTGAAACCCTCTTTTTATATAATCAGTAAATACCTAATATTCATGTAAAAAGTGACCGCAATTTACATGCTAATAAGTGACCTAGGACATATTATTGTTTCCAAGGTTCTGTCCACCTCAAAAGGATTCAGAGGAGCTAAATGTACACGTATGTTATCAGTAAAGAACGTGAAAGATGTTATATCATATATATATATTCACGTAATCATAATAATATCTCCTAGGTCACTTTATAGCATTAATATTAGGGTTGCGATGTCATATGGAACATTGGTGACAAGTAGCTAGCACATCGCCCAATAGATTCCATTCACTCTTTAGTAACTGAAAGATTATACGTCCTAAACTTTCTGGTGACATTTTTTAAGCATTTATTAAGTACATGCATTATACACCTGTCACATTGAGTACAGACTATCTGGTCAACACGTGGGTTCGAGGTGTCCATAGAATTACTACCTTCGCAATTGCGGAGATGGACACCAGAACCTCTGACTGGGGTAGTCAAGGCAAGGCAAGGGTTAATGGTCGTGAATACATTTGTTTATACATTATACATGAAAACGGGACTTATCGCGTATATTTTATAAACAAAACATAAACAAAGCTATGTTGCAATGGCCTTGGTCACGGGTAAACATGGCCGAAACGTCAGGTAACAAAGGTAATACTTTGTTTATAAAATATACGCGATAAATCCCGTTTGCTTGTAAAATAAATCAAAATCTCAAAAATATTACATACATACATATATTCACGCCTCTACATCCCCAACGTTAAATATGTTTCCAAGATTATGTTCGTTCCAAAAGGTTTGAAAGACGTGAATATACATATGTAAGATATTCATTGGTACCAAACCACAATGCATTCCTTAAACAATTAGGAACAGTTACTGTGCGGTTATCGAGATCATATGTATTAATAAGCCAACGATAAATCAAAGTTAAGTGGGACCATTTATTCGGATTCAAACGTCGTTATTTTGTACACTGTCAAAGACAAAAGCGTTCACGACCATTAACCCTTGCGGGGTAGTCAGAGGTTTCGGTGTCTGCGCAATTGCGAAGGTAGTAATTCTATGGCCACCTCGAATCTACTTGTTGACCAGATATTTAGTACTCAATGTGACAGCCATGTCGTCATTTACAAGCACTATTACCTGTTCGGGGAACAGGTAGGTTTCCTCACGATGTTTTCCCTCACCGTAAGAGTGTACACTGTCACAGTGTTAATCTGGGACGTAAAAGAATAGTGGCTAGCTGCAATGAGATGTGACAGGCAGATAGACGCCATATTGAAAAATGGTGACGTTAGAAGTATCTATAACCGCTAAGTGTGTTATAGTGTCGATGAAGCGAAAGTGGTTTGTTTTAGGATTCGGTGCATTTCTCCAATGTATTTTTATTATTAAAATGTTCATACAAATTCATTTTCTTTAGTACATGCTCAGGCAAGCTTTGAACCCTGTACCCACTGATACAGAGTCAAGCCCAAAACAGCTAAGCTACACAAAATTTAGAATATATTATTATTAAGAATATATTATTTAAATCTCTCATATCCTCTCATATTTCTTTAGAGCCTTAATATTTATCTTTTTCGCAATAACACACCAAATATTACATTAAGGGGGCTTTTTAAGAGAATGAAAAAGTAAATCAACACCCACACTTCATTTCAGCTGCTCAACAAAAGATTGAAATTCATACGGCTCGCTTTAATATATTATTCAAGGTGAGGGAAAAAAGAAATCTCGACTATGAGCTTTTGGAGGTCCACTGGTCAAAATATGGTAAAAAATTGTACCACTACGTCTCATGGTATTAAATAGTGAATATCCACTGGTCAATAATTATGTTGGTATGATTTTTAACCATATATGAATATTGACTATTTTGATAAAAAAACAAACAAAAAACGTATTTACGTCCATTAACCCTTGCGGGGTAGTAAGAGGTTCAGGTCTCAATCTCCACAATTGCGAAAGTAGTCATTCTACGGCCACCTCGTGCGTATAGTCACGTGTTGACCAGATAGTCAGTACTCAATTAGACAGATGGTAAGCCATGTCGTCATTAACAAGCACTGATTATTATCTGTTCGGGGAACAGGTAGGTTTCCTCACGATGTTTTCCCTCAACATAATATTCGATGCATTTCGTTAATATATTTTTACTGTTCATTAAACTAGAAAATGATCTTAATTACTTTTCTCATTATATTTAAATCCGTTTACGACGCTACTAAACCAAATTCTCTACGAAAACTTTACGTATGCATTTACGATAAACAATTCCAAATCAAAACAAAACAAGCTTATATCAATCACATATTCTCCTCACAACAAGGCCGGGTTGCAATTTATCAGTAGCGCCATCCATTGTGATGTCCAGAACTACAAATTACAAATGTCTGACAGGGACTTACAATCAAACATTGTGTATGGGACAGTCTAGTGCACTGTCAACTTGTACTTGACGTGTGTAAACGAACGGAATATCAAGCAAATGGTTTATATTTGCGTAAGGATTAAAAATGTTGACGGATTCGGTTTAGTTCGTTCTAGTTGTTGTTGGGTATGTAAGAATGTTTGTTTCGTATTTATTTTGGAAATGTATTATGAAAAGATAAACAGACTATATTCCTTTTCGAATCTTCAATCTGCAAAGACTTAATAGTATAAAAAAAAGTCTTAACGTGTTTATCAATCATTTACAATAGAACGAAAATCTTAAAATTTAATATTCATCTACATTTACTTAATTATTAAATAACGATGAAAAATTAATATGCATCTAGTAGAATCCATAAATTTACTTTAAATTTTCATATATTTTAATAAATCCAATGTAATCCATGTAAACATTACAAATAGTGTACAGATTCGCAATCAATTATTATTCTACCAACTCTATTACAAAATACAATAGGTAGTCTCTTGAAGAATGTTTCTTAAACCCATACCAAAACACTTGAACGCTGCACATAATAAACCGCACACTCCACAATCAATCACAAACCACCTACGGAATCTCTAAAGGCTCTACATATACACTCTCTACAGCACTGACTTACCTGGGACCCCCTGTGACGCCTTTGTTGCCTTTATCGCCATAATAAAATGTTTGAGACCTTCCCATACTTGGAGGCTGCTTTAAAGAGACTCTAATTTGACTTGTCTAGAGAATAGTTTCTCAAAGTTTCGTATTCTAAATGTAATATGAATGTATATTATAGTTTTAAGAGATTCGCGATTTATACTCATGATATATATGTAGTTTACTTATTAAAACTGTATTTGCGGGAATATAATTATTTTTTAAATAATATGAACGTGCTTGCTTAAAGCTGCTATGAAATAATCTTTATTTCATTGGTATATTTTTGGTGATAATGTATATTTTATTGTTTTTATTATATGCATAGACAGTGTTTTTTATTTTTAAATGTCAAATATCTTTTCTAAATTTATACTGTAGCGAAATTATATAATATGTAATATTATGTACTTACTCATTACGCATATTTTCTTATAATTATTTCCAATCTTGACCAAATAATATAATGATTAGTAAATCTATGGGCCGATAGACTAACAATCTTTCACCAATGTCATATTAAAGCTATCACAATCCTGATATTAATGCTAAAAGCGATCAAGTAGATATATTTCAATACGTATATATACGAAACTCTTTATTCATACTAGAATAAGATCGGGGCAAATGGGTGTCCGTGATCTCTGCCTACCCCTCCATAGGGAATCAGGCGTAATGTAAATGTATGTATGTACATAGTAGAAAACAACAATATACCTTAAACAGATAACCACTCAAGCTCCTATCTACCCCAAAAGGTCTACAAAAGCGTATGTATATATCCAGGTTACTTAGTACCTACATTGAGAACCTATGGTCCATTCTAAGGCGATTTAGTAAGACCTAAGACTACGTAGGTAGTTTTGCGAAGGGGTAATTGTTTAAGAAGCCTTTAAGGATTAAGACTATTAATAAAAGGCTTAAGAATTATGTAGTTCTAAGTTATTTAGTTAATAATCTTTTAAGGACAGGAAAGGTTTATAATCTTATAAAGAAAGATTTTGAGTTATCTCGCGTCACTTGTGTAATATAAATACACTAGTGACCCGCTCCGGCTTCGTACGGGTATAAAATAATAGCCTACTCCACTAATTAATGGATGTTATTATACATATAAACCTTCCTCTTGAATCACTCTATCTATTATAAAAAAACGCACCAAAATCCGTTGTGTAGTTTCTAAGATTTAAGCATACAAAGGGACATAAGCCCAAAGAAAGCGACTTTGTTTTATACTATGTAGTGATACTTTTATACATTCGCGTATTTTAATCCCTATCAAGGTGGAAGGAACATCGAAGACATAAAAACATGTCCTTAGTCACATTTTAGCATGAATATTGCGCTATATGTAGAAGAAAAAGATGTAAGAATTTTCTTAGATGGCGAACGGTTCTCCTAAAAACTTACTTTTATCTTGCTTATGTAACATTTCGTAACTTCACAGGAAAGGGATTAAAAGGAATAAAAAGTTGAATTAAAATTATGTAAAAACCAATTATTGTTAGATTATCTAAATCACGAAAATTGAATTTAATACAATTCTTATCCGACTTTTAAAAAGAATTATTTCACTCTTGTGAAGTTGCGAAATGCATATAAGCAAGACAGCCATTTAATCGTCGATATTGAAATAAAATAAAAAAAAAATTACCCTAAATAACATATTTGTAAAGGACATATCAGGTTTCCCCTCGCTTTGAAGTAATAATAACATACATATATCTAATGCCAAACACATATCTTCAACAAGTACCCAAGTATTACTTCCCATACATAAGGCTTATTTAAATCGATGCTGATAACCTACCATTGCTTAAATGACCTTAGCTACCTTAAAGTTTAACCCATAGAAGCCTTTTCTTCGTAACGATGATTAAGTACAACGATAAAGGTTGTATATGTATTGCACCTATTTGTTTGCTGTAGAAGGCAGTTGGTCATTTTACAAATATATTTATTACTAGCGACCCGCTCCGGCTTCGCACGGGTATAAAATATATAGCCTACTCCACTATTTAATGGATTTTATTTTACATATAAACCTTCCTCTTGAATCACTCTATCTATTAAAAAAACCGCATCAAAATCCGTCGCTTAGTTTCAAAGATTTAAGCAAACAAAGGGACATAGGGACAGAGAAAGCGACTTTGTTTTATACTATGTAGTGATACTACATACATAACATTATGGATTGAAGTCTGACTGTCTTGTGCTAGTCTGGGACGTAAAAAGAATGTTAACTAGCTGCCGTTCTTCCCGGCATCTCGACTAAGTATCTCTATTTTTTCTTTTTGTTTTAATTGCTTTCTTTAGGTATATATCTGCTATGATTATTTTATAACTTGTCTGTTTTTGTTCTCAGTCAAACAAATATAATGAAGTGAACTTAATTATTTAAGCATATACTCTTAATTACTGTATCTATAACTGGTTTGTTACTGTTTTGTTTCCTTTTAAATAAATAAGGAACTAGGGGTACAAAGAATCTATTGGGCGATGGGCTAGCATATCTGATGTACGTATATGTATTTACGTCCTTTAATGCCTTTCGATCTTAACAGAACTATTTTCTAGGTTCCTTTTTAGCTTGAATATGGGGTTTGTGATGTGATATGGAACATTTGTGACAGATTACTAACTCATCGCAAAATAGATTCCATTTATCATCTACGATATAGTGAGAAGAAATGCATGTAGTTCGCATTCTATTTACGTCTTAGATTAGACCGTAAACACCAATATGATGATATGATATATGATGATTTCAGCATTTGGTAATTTTATGCCACATCTTCAACTATAACTGTCAATATAGTAAAACATACATACACATACATGTCATATGATCTCTTACGGGGTTAACAGAAGCTCGGAGACACTCATATCTCTTAGGTCACTTTAAACATAAATATTGTGGTTGTGATATCAATAACAATAAAGTATAACTAGTCCAATATCATATACATACATATATTCACGCCTTACGTCCCTAACTAGATAGGTAGATTTGTCTCTTGCTTCACACACCGATTTACGTTCTCATACAAGCTCTTATGTTCTTCACACTACGTAGATTAACTATCTATCCAATATCCGAACCAATTATAATCAATAAACGAATTCAACGTAGCTCAGTTGTTTGGGGCTTGACTCTGTGTCGAGGGTACAGGGTTCAAATCCCACTGTACCAAAGGAAATGAAGTTTAATGAATTTCTATGTACATTTTCGTATTAAAAATACATTTACGAAATGCGTCGAATACTACGGTGAGGGGAAAACATCGTGAGGGAACCTACCTGTTCCCAGAAAAGGTAATAGTTAGTGCTTGTAAATGGTGACATGGCTGACCACCTGTCACGTTGAGTACTAACTATCTGATTAACACGTGGGTTAGAGGTGGCCATAGAATTACCTTCGCAAATGCGGAGATGGACACCTGAACCTCTGACTACCCCGTAAGGATTAATGGTCGTGAAAGCGTACGTACGTTTTATCCGAACAAACTAACTACACTACACAGTACATTAAGTTATACAACGTACCTACATCCTTACACCGCCCAACTATATCATAAAAGGCTAACTATGTTTACAATAAGCAAAGTATCCGTAATCCGAGCTAATCCTTAAAAGACCATGATTATTATGAAGGCTCCACCGGCTTTTACGATGCTACCTGGCCATAAAGATTGAGCTTTATAGATGCTCATATAAAGGCACGTTTTTAAATAGGTCACTTCTGTATGGCTAGGTTTTGGTATGTATTACTTACTTACTTACTTATTACTTTATTAGTATTACTAGTGACCCGCTCCGGCTTCGCACGGGTATAAAATATTTAGCCTACTCCACTATTTAATTGATGTGATTATACACATAAACCTTCCTCTTGAATCACTCTATCTATTAAATAAACCGCATCAAAATCCGTTGCGAAGTTTCAAAGATTTAAGCATACAAAGGGACATAGGGACAAAGAAAGCGACTTAGTTTTATACTATGTAGTGATATAGGTTAGTATTTATGTTGTTAGGAGCTTTTTGAATATGCCTGCGATTTTACAACCTTAAAGGTAAACTGACAAGAAAGACAAACGCGTTCAATACCATTAACCCTTGCGGAGTAGTCAGGGGTTCAGGTTTCCATCTACCAAATAGTGTAGGTAATAATTCTATGGCCACCTCAAACCCACGTGTGGACCAGATAGTCAGTACTCAATGTGACAGGTAAGTCATGCCATGCACAATCAAGACCCAAACAATTGTGTTACGGCGAATTTATTAAATGAATGTTATGCAATGTACAAACTGTGTATATATAAGCTTGCTATCTGAAAAAAGTACTATGATTGAATACCTTCGTAGATATGGTGGTCCTGTTAGCTTCACAATTACCCTAAAAGTTATATAAGTACATACATATAATTGTATATTAATGTTTAACGATATATTATAAAGTCACTTTATGTACATAAACATACGCTTTACGACTTGTGTATACGACACATTCTTTTTTGTATTGTGGCAGGGTAGTAAGAGGCTTGAGTGCCCATCTCTGGAATTTCGAAGCCATGTATGGGCCACTCGAAGCCTGCGTTTCAGTTAATAGGAAGCACACAACGTGATAGGTAGTGTACCCTATCGCCATATACAGGCACTGTAGTATCTAACCCGAGGGATGGGCAGCTTTCCTCATTCCCTCACTGTTAGCGACTGTAATTTATGTATGTAAATAAAAAACGCATTTCAAATTTCATTCATTAGTACATGCCAGATCCGGGATTCGAACCTAGGACTTCTAATAAAAAGGCAGAGATGTTCCCCATAAGGCTACAGTGTTGGTCACATTTTTATGATACAAAAGACCGAGAATATACCGATTGAAGCAACATAATGTCCTCAGACTTTATTTATTATACTTTATAAACTTGTATCAGGAATAAAACGCACATAATGGTTATATCTAAATCTCGTTTAAAAGTGATATAAAATCATGGTAATTGGTTCTCTGGAGCAAAAAAAGAAAGGGTGAAGGTACTTTATTGCTCAGCTCCTTATGACGGTTCATAAGTATAAGCGAAGAGCGTGTAATATTATTTACTATATAATGTACTCCTATAATATATTTGTTATAATTTACGAGTAGTTATATAAGTATGTAATAGCGAGCCATTTTACGTAAAATATGGAAATTAAATATGAAAATTTTAATTATAAAAAGGACTATTATTGTCGCTATTTATACTTCTTTTGCAACGTATTCGTCCTTTTAGGATCATAGACTTGTAATATCGCCTTAACTTCAGAAACCGAGTTTGCCTTAACATTAAATCTTAAATAAGAATTTTTAACTCAGTGAATAGATTCCATTCTTTATTACAAAAAAAAAAATATCCTGTTAACTTTCATAACTAAAAAACCTTTCTTACTACTTACGGCGTAAACAATGTTTGAGTGTCCACTATTAACAGAACATCATGATCATCTTTGGCAATTTGAAATTTATTTTAAAGGTGCGCCATCCCAATAATACTGAATCAAAAATAATAAAACCCTTACTGGAATAATAATATCTTAACCGCATAAAATACCACTTAATCGCTACCCGCTTACATTAGCCAACCTGTCGATCGGAATCGAGATAACGCTTAACCCATTTTTAATTTACATTTTAAACTTATGCTTGTTAACTTAGAAATAAATGGTGCCTGAGGAATTTGAATATTTTATCCCTTCACAGCTTAGAGGAAGTTGTATGAAGCGGGTTCTTTACAGAAGTTGCTTAGTATAGGTTACAAGTTCATTAGTTTAGGGATTGAGACGGCTTACTTTGATAATTTTTACGCTAGCTGGGACGATGCTTTTTGGAAGTAAATAGAAACTAACTGACAGGGAGAAGTGGCGTCATTTGGGGGAGCCCTATGTCCAACAGTGGATTACTACAGGCTGATGAGGATGCTGATGATATAGAAACTAGATGCCTTTCATTCCACCATTCCCTAAAAGGCGCAAAAGGGACTAAAAGTCAATTATTTCTGATAGTGAAGGCGGAGTTAAGAATTAAGTTCGTTCGTTGCTTATGCTATATATGTATTTATATATGAAGTATGTTTTACTTAAAAACACGTAAGCTAATACCCTTAACACAAGTCTTAATTTTGCTTAGCAAATGGCTAGTTCAATTGGTGTAATAGTGTCCAAATATTATTTAGTACAGAAATGTATCACAGGTTTTCTAACCAATCTGTTGGCTTCAGTGGGGAAACTTTACCACCCATTAACGCAGACAATAGTCCTTGATTAAGAATGGTGTTGGGCTAGCAATCTGTCAATTTGGACACTGACTATCTAGTAGATTAGTGGTGAGGGAAGCTGACATGTCGGAAAATGCATTCACGAGGGTATATCCTTTTGGGGTAAAGAGATTGTCCACAATCAACTTGGTATTATGATTGTCTTTGGTCACTTGAAACCTACTTTTTATCTAATGGTTAGTATCAAACGTGACAGATAGTAAATTCTACCGTCGTGTAATAATTTGTAATGCTACTTATTAGATATGTTGAGTACCTGATAAATTTATTCAATTTACATCGTAAATATAGATAGATATAATAAGATATAAAATCATAAATATGTACAAAGTAAAAATATAAAAAAAAACTTTTTAACTAACAAGTGTTCTGAATTTAAGCGCCAAAATAATATATCCACCCTGACAGATGTTACATTATATAAACAGGCACTATTGAATATATCGAGAAATAAGCAAGCTTCCTAACATTATTTCCCTCACAAATATAAACAGCATATTCACAAACTAGATGGTTACCCATCCCAAAAAATGCCCAATCATGCGTTGCTTAATTTCGGTGATAGAACGAGTGTCCTTAGATAAACATATACATACATACATATACATTAACGTCCTCTAATCCCTTTCGGGATGAACAGAACATTAGAGACGATATAACTGTAAGCCCACTTTTGAGCGTGAATATTGGCGATGTGATATCATTTACAACATTGCTGACAGGTTACTTACCCATCGTTTAACAGATTCCATTGACCCCTGTCCCTTATGCCTACCACATGTCAGGAAGAACGGCAGCTAGTTAGCATTCCTTTATATCACAGACTAGCACGAAAAGATTCAGATGTTTTCCCTCACCAAAACTAAGTTTTCAAACCCAATGATAGGCATATTCCAAAAACTAACATTTCATATTGTTCCCTGACTTTTGACGCCAAGTTTTGCCCTTAACGACTGAGTTACAATAAAATCTTTTACGAACCGCACCGAATTTCCCAGCAATCAATCCTTAACGATCCAGTCATACTGTTTTGATGTCCGGTTCCCTCTTTTATACCCTTCTGGGTATAAATTTGGGCTTTTATACCCGTTTAGGTATAAATTTCTGTTTTATACCCAATTCGGATATAAATAGATTTAATTTCGCCAATCTTTCAACCGTTTAGCAACGAAAGTAAAATGTTTAAAACTGTTAGCGTTTGAGATAATCTAGTTATAGAATGTACCTAAATTACATAAGAATTTACATTCACGGCTTTTAGTCTTGTAAGGTATTCAGAGGTTAAGTGTCTATCTATTCTATGGCCTGGAATTCTTGTTAAAACCAGATAGTCAGTACTCTATGTGACAGGTGGTAAGCCATGTCACCATTTAGAAGCACTGACTATTATACCGCAATATATTAAGCACTATATATGCAGTGATATCTGAATGATATTAAAGTAACACTGACTATTAAGAGCACAAGTTATTGCATGTATAAACGTATACATTCACGTTCTTTTATCCCTTTCGGTATGGACAGAACTCTGGAGACGATAATATCTTCAATGTCACTTTTTAGCATGAATATTGGGGTTGTGATGTTATATGATTCATTGGTAAAAGGCTGCTAGCCTATGACCCAACAGATTCCATCGACCTCTAGTTTCTTAGTCGCCTCAAATGTAAATATATTTCTCTAATCACTACATAGTATAAAACAAAGTCGCTTTCTCTGTCCTTATGTCCCTTTGTATGCTTAAATCTTTGAAACTACGCAACGGATTTTCATGCGTTTTTTTAATAGATAAGAGTGATTCAAGAGAAAGGTTCATATGTATAATAACATCCATTAAATAGTAGAGTAGGCTTTATATTTTATACCCGTGCGAAACCGGAGCAGGTGACTACTATATTGTATATTACATAGATTTGAAACTGTGATTCATGCATGCAATTTCATACACTTAGTCACTTATGTAATTTCATATATATAGTCTTATAAACTATCAATACTTTACACACATCTAAGACTAGTTTTCGAGACGATTACGACCGTTTCTCTGCGTAGGTGGCCAGCATTCACAGAACCATATTTGGGAGCTAGATATTTATCATCTAAGTGATTTTCGTGTTTAACTTAATCATAACGTAGGTGTCAACTTTGAAATTTGAATGTATTAAGCTTCATTTAAGATAATTGGGTGCGTTTAGAGAATTTAGTGTCAATCTTAAGTGATAAGGTGTTAATTTAATTTGTAATGTGAATTAATTAAACGTCATATAGACGATATATTGTTAAAGGGTGACGTAAGAAGTATTTATAACCGCCGAGAGTGTATGAGGAGGTGTGAGGATTTAAATGAAGCGAAAGTTGTTTGTTAGAATCCGTGATTTCTGCCTACCCCTCTATAGGGAAACGGGCGTGATGTGTATGTATGTATGTTATATTGAAGATTACGAATAACTTATATTAGAAAATAACCAATCTGCGTCTGACACTCGTACACCTCCTCATACACACTCGGCGGTAGTAGATACTTTTAACGTCACCTTTTTTCAATATAGCGTCTATCTGATCTGTCATATAGCTTATTGGGCTAGCCCCTACGTAATCGCACTTCCACTTTACTCATATATATTTCTTTTGTCAATCTGCTATCATTCATCCGCATAACATGACCAAACCATCAAAGCATGCCCTTTTCAATCTTAGTCACTACATATTCATAATCATCAATATAATTTAAATAATTGTTAAATCAAAATTGATATACAAAAAAATCATAAAAAAGCACTCAATTGATGTCTACCTCCTAAGCTATACTAGTCGTGAAGTCCAGTTAAAGATCAACGTAGGCGTGTAAACTGTAATAAAATTCACTGATTTGTCTTGTGAAAACCCGGTTTAAATATTTCCCTAAGAATGTCACGTGAATGCACATAATGTATTTATCTTTATTGAAATCGTATGAATATGCTAATTCAGTGTGGTGTCGATCCACTTAAGGCATTGAGACAAACGTGTATTGCGACTGTAATCCTGTTTAGGGTAATCAGACTTATATCACTGAGGTATGATTGTAAAACAGGGGTAAATAGAATATATTGGGCGATGGGCTAGCAACCTGTCACCAATGATATGTCATAACAACATCAAAATTAATGCTGAATTTGACCAATATATATTATTGTAACTCCTATACATTCATATCCTTCAATCTCTTTCGGTGTGGACAGAACCTCGGAGATGTTTATTTTTTATCACATTTTAGCTTAAGTATGGGGGTTGTGATGTCATATGCAACATTAATGATAGGATGCTAGCCTATCGCCCTCTAGATTTCATATACCCCTAGGGAAGAACGGCAGCTAGTTACACGAAACAAGTATGTATGTATGTGCATATAAGGGTATTGAACTCCTACTACCTACTGGTCATGAAACCAAAAGCGATTTAATCTTATGAGAATAGCATTTAAGATAATCTATTTTGTTAATGTTATAAAACTGTTTCTTAGCATGTTAAAGAATGCAGGTGATTGAAATTTAAATGATTATTACTGTTTGGTTTAAATGTTTGTGACACTATTTAGGTTTATTGATTGTTCTTATTACTAATATGTGTTTACTAAATATTTGAATGTATAAACAATTAGGGTGAATTGCATAAAAGGTTTTAAATGATGATTAAGAACTACTCGGCTGACCCAAACCATAACCTAGTAAGAGCAAATAGATAAGTAATAAGTATAAATTTAGGTTCTGAGTGCATTAGAGAAGCCAGTGTTTTTGCGTTAGACGAAGTTTTATATTAAATTAAGAAAGTACACAAAAATCGGTTTTGAAAAAAGGCTATATTTCGAAGAAAGAAATTTTACATCATTGTCAATGATCGTATATTTGTGTGTTTATTAATAAAGTTAATATAAATAAAGATTTAAAAAAAATGTTTCATTTATGACAAAAGTAACATTAAACAATTGTAATCAATAAAAAAACACTTTAATTACATACGAAGAAAATCATAAATAAAAAACCCTCTACGTAAAATTTTATCCCAATTATTTTAATTATAAATTCAAAGGTAAGTCCCGCCCCCATTATAAATAAGGGAACAATTGTATAAGTTAATATTTATATTTCCTTCCTGAGTCTCCGGTTTCAATTTTAAGCAAAACCACATCTAATGAACTTAATTAAGTTGACTTAATCAACAATTCTAATGAAGAGCTTCCGGGAAGATTGATTAAGTGGCACTGGATATTTTTATTGTTTATTTTTGTATATGTATGAAAAAATATATGAGAATATAGATAGCTTTGAGTGACCCATACCTAACATGCCTTCAAAATTTCGAAGATGGGCACTCTAGCCTCTGAAAACTTCAACAATAAAAATGGGAGTGTGTATACACAAGTCGTTAAGTGTATGTTTATGTATAGAGATATACTTACACCTACAAACAATGTTATTTGATTGCAAAGCATTACTATTCAAGTGGTAAGATTTCTACACAGCATTACTATTTAAGTAAGATTATAGGTAAACAAAAGTTTTCTTAGCGTTTATGCATACACATACATTCGCGGCCATTAACCGTTTAAGCCATTAATTAAATAATTACTAATTTAGTAGATATTATCGTGTCTCCAAGGTTCTGTCCACTCCGGAAAAGATTTAAGTATTTAAGAGTAAATGTATCTATGTGTTAACAATACTACATTAACATTACCTATGAAGTCATTAATATGGAACATTAGCATTAGATTTAATTTCTATCGCTCAGATAGACGCTATATTGAAAAAGGGTGACGTTAGGAGTACCTATAAACTCCGAGTGTATATGAGAAGATGTATGAGTGCCATTGAAGTAGTCTATCAGGATTGGGACAAATGGGGATCCGTGATCTCTGCCTACCCCGGTACAGAGAATCAGGCGTGATGTGTATGTATGTTTCAATCGCCCATCTCATGACGAGAGGAACGGCAGCTAGTTATTTTCCTTACGTCCCAGACTAGCAAAGGAACCTATTTGCGGATAAGATCTCTAATACCAGTCCATCGATCTCCTAAGATAACAGTGTTCGAACTCCGATCATTATCCCGTTTCAAAGTTAATAAAAGTTCCAATGTCTATCATATTTCCTTAAGCTCAGTCTTTGCTTCGATAAAGAAACAAGTATTAAGATTCCTAGTGATTGTTCTTATCTGGGATGTAAAATAATGCTAACTAGCTGCCGTTCTTACCGACTGTTAAAGGACTACGGGCCAGTATAATGTATTAATAGATGAGCTAGTAATATGTAACTAATGTTCCACGTGACATCACACACTCCATATTAATGCTAAGAGTGACCTAGGAGATATTATCGTGTCTCATAAGTTGTGTTCACCCTGAAAAGCATTTAAGAACGTGAACTTATATGTATTTATTAAGAGTAATTGGTATTATATACATACATACATACACATCACGCTGGATTCCCTGTAGAGGGGTAGGCTGATATCACGGAGCCGCATTTGTCCCGATCCTGACAGACCACTTTCGCTTCATTGACACTCATACATCTTCTCATACACACTCGGCTGTTATACGTACTATTTTTACTAATAAATTAATGCAGGGGTAGTATGGTCGAGTGAAACGTTACCAGGATAACAGATCTAAGAAAAATATAGTTTTGGAATCGACAACATGTTTTCGAAAATTAATGGACTTTAATGGATATAATTGTATATATTAGGATTTACCCATTAATTAAGATCTGTGTCATAAATTGATAAAAGAGAAGCTTCTACTTTCATAAACACTAAAACTCTTGATAGGTTTGCGTGTCCATGTCGGCAATTGCGGAGTTAGTTATTTATATTGCCATATCAAATCCACGTGTTGGCCAGATAGTTAGTACTCAATATGACAGGTGGTAAGCCGTGTCGCGAATTATAAACACCGCATTTTTCTGATGTTTTGCCTCACCGTAGTTAGTACATTTCGTTAAGTATTTATAATAGTAATAATTTTCTATATTTGTACTATTAATCCTGCGCAGGTTGGCCGGCATCGAATGGATGCGAACGGCCACTGACAGGGAGAAGTGGCGTCATTTGGGGGAGGCCTATGTCCAACAGTGGATTCAGATTCAGACAGGCTGATGATGATGATGTACTATTAATTTAATTTATATCTCTTTCTCTTTTTTCCTTCATGATATAAATGTCACATACAACAACTTACTCATTTAATTATAAATACTCGATCTTAGTTAATTTAACGAGCCAACTATAATTGCATTGCAGTTTCTCGCTAATCGGTCCCAATATAACTAATTTAATGGCTTCTTAAGTTGTCCTAAATCGATGCTAATTAATCTAGAACCCTATTCTACTAATGCTCTTTGCAAAATCTTAGTTTAATATCAATTCAGTAATAGTGTGAAGTTATTAGTGAAATAACAACAGTGACAACTTTAGCCTTTACCAGTGACCCGCTCCGGCTTCGCACGGGTATAAAATACCCTACTCCACTATTTAATGGATGTTATTATACATACAAACCTACCTCTGGAATCACTCTATCTATTAAAAAAAACCGCATCAAAATCAATTGCGTAGTTTCAAAGATTTAAGCATACAAAAGGACATAGGGACAAAGAAAGCGACTTTGTTTTATACTATGTAGTGATAAGGCGCCATTTCACACTTGCTGTCATTGATAGTGAAATTTGACACTTTTGCTTATCCACTACCAACTTCACACTATTATTGAAGTGATACTAAACTACGATTGTGCTAAAACGCATTAGTAGACTTGTGCCCAGCATCAACATTCCTTAAGATTGCTTTTCTACGTTTAAGGGTGCCTATAAACAGTTGGAAATCGAACTTGGTCTATCAAAGTTTATGTCGTAAGACGTATTTGACCCTAATGTTCTTAATTCTATGCCGGCTGAATTTGAAATTTCTCTATCAAAGATGGCGTCAAGATATTAATACTGAATATATTTTGTTGAGAAGCGGGTTTGCTTTTTAGTTTATTAGTTGTAGCACATGTTAGAACAACATGCTTAAATAAAGATTTTCTGTTAGCCTTACAACTACTTCCTCTTATAGGAGTCTAGGTATTGTATACTATATTTAATTTGTTAATTAATTTTTATTATATTTTGTTATATACATATTTTTTAATGTTTTAATTAGTACATATTTCGTTTTATTTTGTTTAATAAATGTTTAGTTTTAAATTAATAAACAAGACCGGAAATATATAATAAATATATTTATGTTTATCTAAATTTTTAAATATTAGGAAAATATCTTAGTCTTCAATATTTATATAACGGGGATCCGTGATCTCTGCCTACCCCTACAGGGAATCAGGCGTGATGTGTATGTTCAATATAGGATATAGAGTCAGCCTTTGTTAATGTGAACGAACGACGTTTACTTAACCACCTATCACGTAGAGTGCTGAATATCTGTTGAAATACACAATAACAGAGTCTCTTCACTACATAGTATAAAACAAAGTCGCTTTCTCTGTCCCTATGTCCCTTTGTATGCTTAAATCTTTGAAACTACGCAACGGATTTTGATGCGGTTTTTTTAATAGATAGAGTGATTCAAGAGAAAGGTTTATATGTATAATAACATCCATTAAATAGTGGAGCAGGCTATATATTTTATACCCGTGTGAAGCCGGAGCGGGTCACTAGTTCGCTACAAAAGACGAGACAGAGATTACATATATCCTTTTTATCAATCCTACAAAACATCTTCCATTTCGTTCATAACCACACAAAACAAAGAGACAAACGCGTTCACGACCATTAACCCTTGCGGGGTAGTACAGGTTCAGGTGTCCATCTACGCAATTGCGAAGGTAGTAATTCTATGGCCACCTCGAACCCACGTGTCGACCAGATAGTAGTCAATGTGACAGTTGGTAAGCCATGTCGCCATTTACAAGCACTAACTATTACCTGTTCAGAGAACAGGTAGGTTTCCTCACGATGTTTTCTCTCGCCGTAATATTGGATGCATTTCGTAAATGTATTTTTATAACGAAAATGTACTTAGAAATTAATTGAACTTCATTTCCATTGGTACATGCTCAAGCAGAATTTGAACCCTGTACCCACTTATACAGTATCAAACCCCAAACAACTAAACTACGATAAATTACACTTAGATTATATACATATGTATATTCGTTAAAAGTACTTCTAACGTCACCCTTTTCCAATATGTCCTTTATTTGATCATTATTATATATTTATAACAAGAACGGTAAATTCCTTGAACAAACAAAGTCAAATTAGGTAGACAAGGACAGGTAGTCAGTCTGTCTCGTATCGGGAATCCGCTCGTCTTTTGTCAATTGACATTTGGACACGGCTCAGTGATTCGGCAAAAAGGTGACAAAAGTACAATTAGATGCTTTATTACATAATATTTCGGGATATAACCTTGAACCATAATATCTCCAAAGTCACTTTTTAGCATGAATATTGGGGCTTTGATATGGAATATTGGTAACAGGTTGCTAGCCCATTGCCCAATAGATTCCATTAACCCCTAGTCCCTTTGTCGCCTCCTACGACATGCCGGAAAGAACGGCAACTAGTTTGCATTATTTAGCGTCCCAGACTAAGGCGGTCAGGGACTTAATATTACACACATACACATCACGTCTGATTCCCTGTAGAAGGGTAGGCATAGATCAAGGACCCTCATTTGTCTCGGTCCTGACAGACTACTTTCGCTTCATTGACACTCATACATCTTCTCGTTGTAGGTACTCCTAACATCACCTTAACATTTACTTAATTTTACTTGAAAATTATTTGGTAAATATTTAGATTAACTATTTAATATATCTAGTAATACATCAGTGGGTACCAGATTTTGACTCTGGAGCATATACCAAGAAAATAATAGTTTTCTGGTTTTCTTTGTAATTTTTTTGATATAACAATACATTTGCGTTATGCACCGAACTCTATGGTGAGGAAAAACCAACTAATTCCTCTGAACGGTTATATTCAGTGCTTGTAAATAGCGACATGGCTTGCCACTGCTCACGTTGGGTAATGACTATCTGGTGAGCACGTGGGTCCGAGGTGGTTATAGAATCACTAGCTCATTCTTATACATTCACGTCCTTTAATCACTTTCGGGGTGCACAGAACCATAAAACTCGCTTATTTGTTTTAGCATACATTGCTTAATTGATTCCATTTAGAGAAAGAACGGCAGCTAGTTAGCATTATTTTAAGTCCCAGCTGGCACGGGATAATTCATACATACACATCACGCCTGATTCCCTGTAGAGGGATAGGCAGAGATCACGGATCCCTATTTGTCCCTATCCTGACATACCATTTTCGCTTCATTGACACTCATATAATCTTCCCTTACTATAATAATAATAATAACAACGGGATAATAACAATGTTATTAGATAATACACACATATGTATATATATATATATATATATATATATATATATATATATAAATATATATATATATATATATATATATACAGTAAACCTGTTTACTGTTAATTTATCTAAATCTAACTCATACCATACTATAAACAAAATATTTATTATTAATCCAACATATGACATTTCAATTCACCCCTGTGCTCGACTGTACAGTACCATTCAATGAAATGCCGTCCCCGCATAACTTTTGCTTTGGAATATTTAATTATGACATTCAATGGTCTATGACAATACGAGGGCATTGTAAATTGAATACCTAATTGAATGCAAGTGGAGTGACAAGTATTTTAATAGTAATTTCGCTTTAACGGTATGTATTTATGCAATTTACAGGATATTTTAAATTTGGGATTTCATAGTTTTATATGTTATTTTTTAATATGATCAAACTCTATTTGTTTTGTCCCGTGCTAGTGTGAAACGTAAAAAGAATGTTAACTAGCTGCCGTTCTTCCCGGCATGTTGTAGGAGGCGACCAAAAGACTAGGGGTTAGTTGATTATATTGGGCGATGAGCTAGAAATATGTCACCAATGTTCCATTATGACATCGCAACTAATATTGGGAATCATGCTAATAAGTGACCTAGGAGATATTATGTCTCCAAGGTTCTTTCCACCTCGAAAGAGATTGAATTACGTGAATGTATATGATACATATATATTCCCGTCATTTAATTCTTTAAAATGTTTTGGGCCATGATGTTATGAAGTTTTTACAAAAAACAAGGTCAAGCTAGATTATGCTATTTAACAGATTTTATCTTTCTCTATCAAAATTTTATATTTCACAGAGTAAAGAGCAGTTGGAAATCACTATCAAATGGAATATTATCTTATACCTACCTGCTAATTCTTAATTCATCTACTATGTATTTACAGTAAAAGACATACATTTTTTATGCATTCATATAATGGTGGAAAGTTGTCACATTAGTTTACTAAACTAAACGTTATTCAAAAAGATCTGTATTGCCACATTGAATAAACTTAAACTATGTCTTGAAGACTTAAATACCTTTTGAAGCAATGACAATTTGATTAACGCTAGCTTTACGATAATTAATGATGAATTAGGTTAAACCGAATCTATTTACTGCAGCTGTACTTATCTTCTTTTATACTTAATGGATTGCATACATATTTTATACAATAAGGAACAACAATCGCTTATTTTTTTATACTTTTAACATACAGTATATAATGACATCATAACTTAACATCGACGAGGAAAAACATCGAGAGGAAATCTACCTGTTCCCCGAACAGGTAATAGTCTTGTAAATGGCGACATGGCTTGCTCCCGATCACATTGAGTAGTAACTATCTAGTCAACACGTGAGTTCTAGGTGGCCATAGAATTACTACATCCGCGATTGCGAATATGGATACCTGAATCTTTGACTACCCCGCAAGGGTTGATGGTCGTGAACACGTTGGTCTTGGTCTAATGATACTTATTACAAACTGCATTTTTGCACCAAAATAAAGCGTTTAGCACATCAATACCTCATTGTCTAAGTAACAATAATCACACTTCATCCTGAATACTTTACCCCAGGGGTTGTGTCTCATATTATTATCGGCTATAAATAAAAATAAACGCAGAGCATCATATTGTAGGTAGCAATTTCAATTTGGTCCCGCGGCAAGCGGATCGCTATAAAAAGTACGACGTTAATCCTTCATCTCTGTCGCACGTCACAACATATCCGCAGGCAAGACAAGGATGGGAGACAGGATAAATGGCTTTTCAATACGCAATTTGCGCGAGTGAAATATTGGCGCCAAATTATACAGGGTAAGCTTCTGTTGTTGGTGTTTTAGGGATCTGTGAAGAAATTGTCTGTACATGATCTATGGGGTTTGCCCTTGTTAACGAAGGATATGCAAAGCTTCCGGGTCTTGGGTATAATATAAGAGGTATATTGAAATGGTGTCAGGACAACAATTAATAATTATTAAATATTTAATTTAAACAGTAAAAACCTGATGCAATAGACAATGCAGACACTTAAATCACATTCATACATCTCCGCATACATTGGATTTATCTTCTGTAAAAATCTTCATAAATTCACATCCAATGATATTATAAAAACCATAATTTTATGTACGTACGCTTGTTACAAAAAGTCTTGTTTCACATTACGAATTATTATTTTTTACTGAATAAAACGGACATTAAAATTACCTAATACAATCATAATAATATCCAAAACTTGTTAGTCAGCAGCAAGGGTTAATCATCGTCATCGCGTTTGTCTTTATTATCTTTAATTTCACCATCAAGTTCGTTCATATCTGTTTAAAATAACCCTTTTTCATACGGAACCACACGTTAACTGAAAGTCGCCATATTCTTTCAAACATCATCACGTTCGCTGATTGGTTCATATCCGCGTAGGCGTCATAAGGGCTCATTACACGTCCTCGACACTTAATCCTAAAGAGATTAAACAGGCGAAATAATCGACTAAATAATGAGGTAGTACCACAGTCACTTTTTACAAGGAAGCTTTTATGGCAAGTGGTTGTAGTGTAATGGAAATTGAGTTCTTGATAATTGATTACTAGCTGTTTGTCTTCCTAGCATGTTGAAGTGACGAATTGAAAGAAAAGAAAGAAATAAACACACATACATATATTTATATTTATAAAAACTACACTTAAACATAACATAAGTTAATTCTAATGTTGAAATACCTACCTATTTTAATACAATATAACCTCTTTTCACCCTAACATTAAACCGCCATTATATTTTTTATTTACTCCACAGCGACCATGGAATGGGTGCAGGCAGCCAGCGGGGGTACTGCGGAGCTTCCCTGCGACGTGACTCCAGCGTTGGAGGACGATCGAGTGGGACTCGTCATTTGGTACAAGCAGGGTCACCACACGCCTATTTATACGTGAGTATGACTGTAGTATATAATATATAACGTGAACTGTAATTATAGCGTGTAATATAAAGTGAACTTGTTATTGACTCATAGAGAATAGCCAGGTAGAAGAGAAGTAGAAGAGAGTTGAGATAATTTCCTGAATTATATATTATGTTTTTTTTAAATCTTCCCAAACTTATAATATGTATATTTAATACCTGGTAATATGTACTTAATCTTTCGAGCAATACTTGGTTAGCTCGTAAATTAATAATAATGATTCTTAAAGGTTGTATTATATACATGATTAATAACTAACGGGACTTATCGCGTCAGTTTTTATATAATAAAATTACCTTTATTAACCCGAAGTTTCGGCTACGTTGCAGTAGCCATGGTCACGGGCAGACTGACGATTCATATTTCTTCGCCTTCACCGCAGTGTTCTGTCAGATTATTCTCCGACTAACATCACTGCAACGTTTTTATCAATAACACGCGACCTACATATACGTACATATACGTACGTATATTATATACGTTTGCTGAGTAAAATTATTTTATAATATTCATTTAAGAATTGTAATTAAAACCTTGTCTAATATTGATATAATTACTATTACCTGTACCCTTATGCCCATAAAAAGCCAATCTTTAAGGCCATAAAAATGAAACATAATTTCACCTGTTTACATAACCTATATATTCAGTCTAGACTACAATCAATATTTAATTAATAAATACATTGCCTACAAATAAACAAGCTATTTATAGAAGTACCAATATCGCAAATTCATCTTTGACGTCAAACATGAACAGATAAAACAATTTTCGAGTTTGATGGCAGCATAACTGGCATAAAGACGAAATACTCAAGTCAATATTTGTCTCATACGCCTGAATAAATAAAATAAATTTTCGTAAAAGGGTGACGTTAGAAGAAGCTATAACCGCCGAGTGTGTAAGGTGTATGAATATCTATGAAGCGAAAGTGGAGTGTCAGAATCGGGTAGATAGGGGATACGAGATCTCAGACTACTCCTCTACAGGAAAACAAACGTGATGTGTATGTATATGCAAAGGTATATAGGTTGTATATCTACATTTAACTACAGAGGTTGAATACCGTATACATTTAACCATGGAGGTCGCATGCATGCAACCTATTTGGTGACGGCCGGCTCTGACCGCCACAAATTGGATTTTGCCCAATCAATTTAATTCGCGGTCATTCTGTAAATACTGCCGAATTCCAGTGCAGTTTGGTATATGGTGACAGGTGGTTTTTGTGATGGACTATCTACCTGTCAGTGATGGTATATGTTACATGAATATTCGGTATATGGTGAAGCTCAGTTGTTTAGGGCTTGACTCTGAATGTGCGGGTACAAGGTTCGAATCAAATCATGTATGAATGGAAATTTAGTTAAATGAATTTCTGTGTACATTTTCCTTCCTCAAAGAAACCTTCCTGTTCCTCGAACAGGTAATAGTTATTACCATGTGTCACATTGGGTACAGACTATCTGGTCTACAAGTGGGTGTATGGTAGCCATAGTATTACTAACTCTGCGATCCTCACAAGGTGTAATCGTGAACACGTTTATCTTTGTCGATTAAGAATTGTTGATAAATAATGTAATAATTGAAATTTCATGGCTTATTACATTTATGTAAAACTTTTAGTGTTATGGGGATAGTTATTTCTCTATCTAGTTAGGTTGTGGGTAAATAAAATGCACTGTATCTGACTGACACGATTGACTCTGAGGGGCAATTGGTTAAGCACCTGAACGCTAAACGCGAGGTTCCGGGTTCTATTCCCGGTGGAGGCAGAGTTAAGAACTACGCTTCTTCTGCTTTTCAGCGTAGTCGTTGATTATATATGCTATATATGTATTTATCTATGTTTATATTTCTTAAATATACGTTGACTAGTACCCTTAAAACAAGACTTAAATGAACTTACCAAGGGTCTAGTTCAATTGGTATGATAGTGTCCTAAATATTATTATAATTATAAATCTGTATCATTCATGGTCACTCACACCTTTATCTATCTCCATCGGATAAATAGTATTAAATTCCTAATTAGACTTCGTTTAACAAAACTAGGTCGTCTGTGAATAAATTCAATAAGTCTAGACTAACACCTGTTCCTTTTCAAACAAGATCTAGACTTTATTAATTAAGTCTTAAAGCTAATAATTCCTAAGCTCAATTCTCGAGCCATTCCTCTCGGTATGTCTTAAAAGCGACTAAGGGTTTAGGGGTAAATAGAATCTATGGGGCGATGAGCTGGCAACCTGTGAAAATGATTAATAACTAACGGGACTTATCGCGTAAGTTTTTATATAATAAAGTTACCTTTATTAACCCGACGTCAGTCTGCCCGTGACCATGGCTGCTGCAACGTAGCCGAATCGTCGGGTTAATAAAGGTAACTTTATTATATAAAAACATACGCGATAAGTCCCGTTAGTTATTAATCATGAGTATAAATCGCGAATGTCTTAAAACTATAATTACTGTCAAAAATGATCCATTATGACATCGTAATCCCAATATACGTGCTAAAAAGTAACCTGGGAGAAGCTAAATCTCCGAGATTCTGCCCATACCGAATGGGAATAAACATAAGTTTGTAAACATTCACTTCCTTCAATCCGTTTCGGAATAGACAGAGTCTTAGACTCAAAATGTCTCCTGGGTTATTTTTAGCATTTATTATCGTGATGATTTATATAATTTTACAGTCGCTAACGGTGAAGGAAAACATCGTGAGGAAACCTGCCTATCCCTTAGGATAGGTAATAGCCTATATACGGCGATACGGTTCCCTACCTATCACGTTGGGTGCTGTCTATCTAGTGATACGCGGGCTTCGAATGACCCATACCTAACATGAATTCGAAATTTCGGAGATGGGCATTCAAGCCTCTGACTACCCCGCCATAATAAAAAAGGGAGTGTGTGTGTATACACAAGTCGTAAAGCGTATGTTTATGTTTATTATCGTGATGGCATTATAATGTAACATCGGTGACAGTTTGCTAGCCTATCACCCAATAAATTCCAATAACCCCTAATCTCTTAGTCGCAACGACTTGCCGGGAAGAACGGCAGCTAGTTAGCATTCTTTTTACGTCCCAGATAGCGCAGAACCAAGGACTACAGGGTTATATAGTCGCGAATTGGATTAAAGGCTACATCAGAACCACTTTTCACTAGATAGTTAAATGTACAGACAACGCTAAAAGTGCAGTCCCAGTAACTTTTTATAAGGTTCACGTTTATAAGAACAAAAGACAATATTTTACATTTCGAAGCACGTAAACGTATAGTGGCCATGACAATGCATAGTAACGCTAGTTTTAAAATGTATAATATTGTCTTTTGTTCTTGTAAACTTAAACCTTATAAAAAGTTACTGGGACTGCACTTTTAGCGCTGACTGTACGTGATATCACTATCTGTCATGTTGAGGGTTGGTGAAAAGTGGATTATGTGAGAGCTTGAATAACTAACTTTGCAATTGCGGGCACGTAAATTTCCATGTGTATGTATGTATGTATGGCATCTTATATGTGTATGTATGTATGTATTAGATATCATTTTACTAACATAACATACATATGTATGTTATGTTAGTAAAATATAAAGCAAAACATATATTTTGACATAATTAATCATAGAAAAATTTCACTAGCACACAACCCATTTGTTGACCATATAGTCAGTACTTAATGTGACAGGTGATAGTCATGTTGCCATTTACAAGTACTGACTATTACCTGTTCGGGGAACAGGTAGGTTTCCTCACAACGTTGTCCCTAGCTCTATTAGTCGGTGCGTTTCTCTAATGTTTTTTTTATTTCGAAAATTTAAATAGAAAATCACTGAACTTCATTTCATACATGCTCAGGCAGGATTTGAACACTGTACCCATTGCTACAGAGTCAAGCACCAAATAATTGAACTACATCATATAACTATCACTATATATGTATATTTATTTACAATTTAGTATAAATAATGAAATTTATTCAACAAACCAAGATATTAAAATATTATTTAAGAACTTAAAACATATTTCTGTCTGCAACAAAAAAAAAATATTGAAATATGTACCAATTAAAACATAAAATAACTTAAATCTAACATAAAGACAATATTTACACATCGCCACTAGCGTCCCGTATTTAGCACCCAATAAATGAAATACAAATATATTAATAATTTATGACCTTCCTAATTATTAAACGTATATATGTATATTTTCTTTTAAACTCTATAAATTCAATAAGCCATTACATAAACGAATCTAATAAGTATTTTTACTAGACTACTTATCACGTATCTCTCATCAGGATTTCATTATAAGTCTTGACTTAGAAGCGATGTGTCAAGTACAGTTACCTACTTAACTCCGAACCTCGTGTCATAATGAAGTGGCACAAACATAAGCTTAAGCGATTATTTAAAATAATATATGTTCTATCAGATAGATTCGGCGTAAACTGTATGAGATTAAGAAAAACATATTTTTATACATATATTACTTATGAAGTAAGAATGGTTGTACCTAAGATAAGTTGGAAAGAGATTCTTATACATCGAGTGAATCGGTAATCCAAAATGGTCACTGCATTGATCAAACGCATTCACGACACGACACGAATTAACCCTTGCGAGGTAGTCAGAGGTTCAGGTTTCCATACCCGCAATTGCGAAGGTAGTAATTCTATGGACACCTCGAACCCACGTATTAACCAGATAGTCAGTACTCAATGTGACAGGTGGTCAGCCATGTCGCCATTTACAAGCAATCCTTATTACCTGTTCGACAAACAGGTAGGTTTCCTCACGATGTTTTCCCTCACCGTATAAATCGATGCATTTCGTAAATGTGTTTTTATTACGAAAATGTACATAGAAATTCATTAAACTTCAATTCCATTGGTACATGCTTAAACGGGATTTGAACCCTGTACCCACTGATACAGAGCCAAACCCCAAACAACTGAGCTACGTCGAATTTTTCGATTAATCGAATTTCGTCAAAAAACGCTTAGCAATAAACAAAGTATTACGCCCGTGGCCATTTATTTATAAAGAATTAATCCATCTATCTATCTCTTTAATAGCACTTTTTCAAATCCAGACCAAAACCGCCTTTCATTAAACCAACCCAAAAATTACACCACCCAAAAAACCTAACAAGAACACATAATTGGCACTAAAGACCTAGTATCTAGAGCTATCTGGACCTAAATCCAAGGTTTTTGTGGCCTAAAAGCCTGTGTTTAAGCCTCTATCGTTAGTGTGCCTAACTAGTACTTTAGATCTGAGATATAGCCTAAACTGTCTCAATTACTTATCGTAAATCACCTATCACACCTCAATTTAAGTTGTTAGGAATCAGCTTGTATGGGGATGATATTTATGGGATAAGGACTGATAAAGATTCTGAGATATAACATACATATATTATGGCCCAATAAGACATATGACAGTCAGAGAGATGGTGTATTGTAAAAGGGTGACGTTAGAAGTGCCTATAACCCCCGATTGTGTATGAGGAAGTGTACGAGTGTCTATAAAGTAAAAGTGGTCTGTCAGAGTGGGGACAACTGGGGTTCAATAATTTCTAACTACTCATCGAATTACACGGTGAGGGAAAATATCGTGACGAAACCTACCTGTTCCCCAAAATAGGTAATAGTTAGTGCTTGTAAATGGCGACATGGCTGACCACCTGTCACATTGAGTAGAAACCTGAACCTCTGACTACTCCGCAAGGGTCGTGAATGCGTTTGTTTTTTTTTTCATCTACATCGACATTTTTCGAACATTAATACATATGTATATTTATGTATTTAAAGCATCAACTGACCCGCGTTTCTCTTATATTTACCACCATTCCTAATCCCTTCCAAACGTGAATATGGTATCAATCTACGGAGACCCGATTTGTTTGTTCGACTGATCAAAAACGCCGTAAACCTGTTTCCATTGTGCCCTATAAGGGGCTATTAAGGGACTATTCGGGCCTATTATTTACGGTCCAATTAGATATGAGTTAGGTAATCTAAGGGGTTTATGGTGATCGGTATTTACGTCATTATTGCAATATGTATTTTGTGCATTATTTAAATAAGGTTTTTTTTTTCTTTATTAAGCCATTCACCACTAAGGTTATGTCGGCTAAAATAACGTTTTAATAAATAAAAAATAAGATTAAAAATAGTGTGATAAGGGAAGATTGCGGTTTGGGAGATGTAGTGACTGAGAATGAAAAGGGCATGATTCATGTTCATTCATTTTGACATGTTATGCGGATGAATGATAGTAGATTGTCAAAAGGAATATAATATATGAGTGATGTGGAAGGGTGGTTACGTAGGGGCCGGCCTAATAAGACATATAACAGTCAGATAGACGCTATATTGACCGGAGTTTCTTGTTGGTTCTTCTCCGAGCCAGGGCTTCCGAACCAACGGTAGAATTTCAATGATAAGAGTCAACCAGTGTCAGGCAAATGTTTTGACTTTCAATGAATGTACTGTACTTGTACTTATGTTGAATAAAAACATTTGACTTTGACTTTGAAAAAGGGTGACGTTAGGAGTACCTATAACCGTCGAGTGTGTATGAGAAGATGTATGAGTGTCAATGAAGCGAAAGTGGTCTGTCAGGATCGGGACAAATGGGGATCTGTGATCTCTGCCTACCCTTCTACAGGGAATCAGGCGTGATGTGTATGTATGTATGTTAATAATCCTGTAACAACGGACACAGTGATTTAAGTAAAAGTTAACTGACATTTTCCATCTTTCCGACTTTGTCAAAGAAAATTGTATCATACGAGCGTGTTTGTTGAATAAATTTACAACAAATCTTCCTTCCATAGAATGTTAATAACTTACATCATGTCCTTTAATCCCTTGACACAACCTCGGACCACGAACCAAATATAAAGAGGACCCGGCGAAAGGCCCGATCACCGTTACGCGGTGCGGAGTCTAAAATGGCGTGTTTTAATTGGTGCGGAGTCTAAAAATGTCTAGTAGAAAGAAGATACCTATGTTTTGTGTCACAAAATCCCGTGTTTTAATTAGTTGTAATATTTTTCCCTCCATCCCGCGTACCTCGTTTCACCCCGCGTAATGCCACACTAGTTTCCATACAAATATTGCGTAAGGCCCACTCCTCTTCTAAATTAATTACTCCATGCCTCGGACACATGAAAATTTCTCTCGTTTGTCACTTTTTAGCATTAATATTGGGTCTGTTATGTCATAATGAAACATTGTTGACAGGTTGCTAGGCAACGCGCAATAGATTATATTCATCCCTAGTCCCTTAGTCGCCTCCTACGACATACCGGGAAGAAGGGCAGCTAGTTAGCATTCTTTTTAAGTCAATAATTATAAAACTTGTTAAGTACGTGGAGTATTATGTACTTTCAATAATTTCGCAATTTATTTACTTACATATATATTTTATTTTTAAATATATTTAGCTTTAAGATTTTATTTTATAATATTTAGTCTTATTATTTTGATTTTGTACTTACTGTCACTAAACTAATACCTTGAAGATATCAGACTGTATAATGGTGGAAAGGCTATCTGAAAAAAACTATCTCTAAAATTTTCCAAAGTCGAATAAAATAGTAAAAATAGTATAAAAAGCAAATATTGTTAGATTTCCAAAATTTCTAAGTCACAAAATTCACGTAAAAGTAACCAAAATAGAATTTTATTCAATTTCTGTTTAATGGCTGACCACCTGTCACATTGCGTTGACTATCTACCTGACTATCTAGTTAACACGTGGGTTCGAGGTGTCCATAGAATTACTACCTTTGCAACTGCGGACACGGACACCTGAACCCCTGACTACCCCGCAAGGGTTAATGGTCGTGAATTCTTATGTATGTATGTATACTGTTAAACGTTTTAAAACTTTGTATCGCACTCCTACAAAATTTTGAAATGGCACATAAGCAATAGCTTTTGCACCCTCAATATAAGCATACCTATAAAGTTCAACAGCCTTTACTAAGACGTCTAGCTATTTGCACAGTAATTGAAATGGCAAAGTCACGTCCCCTTTCTAGACGTGCTGCAACTATTTTCCCTAGCTAGAACTACTGATGAGTATTCGCAACGACTATGCATATCTTCAGGTCGTTTGCTTTGTCTACATTGGTCGGAGATGAATGGAATGGTTCTTTTGTTTTAAGCACAGTATATTTGGTGTATGTTTTACGAGTTTGCTGGATTGATTAAAATTCTTTATTATAGTGCTGTAGTCTATGCTTAAGTAAGATAATAAGTTAAATTATTGATCCATTTACATTTACGTTCTTTAATTCCAATCCATATGGACTGAACCTCGGAGACATAATATCTCCTAGGTTACTCTCTAGCTTAAATATTGGGGTTGTGATGTCCCAATCTTTCTTTCAAACAGCAACCTTCCCTTATCATATATACAAATACATTCACGTCTTTTAATCCCTTCCGGAGTGGACTGAACCATGGACACTAGAAAACATCTCCTTGGTTACTTATTAGCATAAATATCGGGGCCATGTCATAAAGGAACATTGATGACAGGTAGCTAGTCCATTGCCCAATATATTCAATTACCCCCAGTCCCTTAGTGGACTCCTACGACAAGCTGAAAAGAACGGCAGCTAGTTAGCATTCTTTTTACATCCCAGTCTAGCACGGGACACACTATGTACTAACCCATACTCAGGATAAGTAATAGTCAGTGCCTATATACGGCGATACGGTTCACTACCTATCACGTTGGGTACTGTCTATCTAGTGGGGCTTCGAATGACCCATACCTAACATGCCTTCGAAATTTCGGAGATGGGCATTCAAGCTTACTACCCCACCATAATAAAAAAGGGAGTGTGTATACACAAGTCGTGAAGCGTATGTTATGTTATGTTAACCCATACCGTTTGTTTCAGTATGGACACGCGAGAGGGCGTGACCTCCCATTGGTCTGAACCCACCACTCTGGGAGCCAGGGCTTCCTTCCGAGGCAGTAGTGCTCCAGCCGTGCTCGTCATCACTAAGATACGGTAAGAGTGGATACAAAATTCTTGAATCATGAGAACATTCTCATCGATTTTGATAAACAGATCGAAGTAGTTCGAACATTTATGATAAACTAAAGTATGTCAAAACAATGGATATTATTATGATATTTAAAAAAAAGTGGAAAGTGCCAGTTTTATTTTTTCAAAGCAACCGGGTTCGATTCCCGAGCTGGATACAGTTTTTGTTTTCAAATATAGTATGAATGCATTTTTTTCAGTATCAGTCAGTAATAATGTGAAGTTGGTAGTGGATAACCAAAAGTGTCAAATGTCACCATTGAAATCAGAAAATTTTATGTAGCTAACCCACTACCAATTTCACGCTATTCCTGATCTGATATTGAACTGTTATTTTGCTAAAAGCATTAGCGGACTTATGCCTTTGATTATCTGACAATCTCTACCTATTCTTCTGTTATACTGTATTCTCTAATCCCTCTCGGGGTAGACAGAATCTCGTAGATACTAATATCTCTTAGGTTACGTATTAGCATTTTTTTTTATTCTAGACCTGAAGACAGTGGCCAGTACAGATGTCGGGTAGACTTCATCAAATCGCCTACGAAGAACACTAGACTCAACCTAACTGTTCTAGGTACGTATACATATACAAACTGACTTATTTCCCTTCAGGAGTGGACAGAACCTTGAATACCATATCGACTAATTCATCTTTAGCAGAACAGAAGAAAAAAACAAGCAATTTAATGATCATTAACTCTTGCGAGGTAGTCAGAGGTTCCAATCTCTGTAATTTTGGGGGTGGTAATTCTAAGGCCACGTCGAATCTACGTGTTGACCAGATAGTGAGTAATCAATGTGACAGGTGGTAAGCCATGTCGCAATTTACAAGCACTGAATGTTACCTGTTCTTGTAATGAAATATGTAACAAACACGTATTGTTGTTGGAACAATTAGCCATGGATCCTTAGTTCCTTAGTCACCTCACATTCCGGGAAGAACGGCAGCTAGTTAGCGTTATTCTAGGTAGTTAATAATAGTTTACTCCCTGATTATTTTTATTTAAGAGGTATTAAATATTGAAATATTGGGATTGAAAACTATGTAATAGATACGTTCCTTAATCCCTTTTAGGTTAGAATTAACCTTGAATACATAACTTGACTCATCTTTTGATCATTAACCTTTATCATAATTAAAAAAGAGTTGTTTGGGTATCAATATCAAACATTTGTGGCGGGTTGCTAGCACATCACCCCAAATTTAATCTTAGAATCTAAAAGGATCTAAAAGAATCTAAAATATTCTTTTTGACATTATTCTAATCAGTATATATGCCTTTCTTAACTCATTTTTACACCCATAACAACCCCTATCCCATTCAAATAGTTCACCTTCATATCTTAACGACCTCTCGCAGTGGGTGTAGATAGAGATCTGGCGCCCATAAATCTCGCCGTGTGTGTAATAAAGGTGTCGGAAAAGTAATTTTTAGATGGAATTAGTTTTCCTGTTTTGCTTTTATGGGCTATTTGTTATGGGTGTGCTAGTCTGGGATTCCAATAAAGGCAGAATAGGTACCTTTCTGCTCTATTTATTGTATAATTCGACGTAGCTCAGTTGTTTGGGGCTTGACTCTGTATCGAGGGTACAGGGTTCAAATCCCACTTGAGCATGTACCAATGGAAATGAAGTTTAATAAATTTCTAAGTACATTTTCGTAATAAAAATACATTTACGAAATGCGTCGAATACTACGGTGAGGGAAAAACATCGTGAGAAAACCTACCTGTTCGTCGAACAGATAATAGTTAGTGCTTGTAAATGGCGACATGGCTGACCACCTATCACATTGCGTACTGACTATCTGGTTAACACGTGGGTTCGAAGTCTCCATAGAATTACTACCTTCGCGATTGCGGAGATGGACACCTGAACCTCTGACTACCCCGTAAGGGTTAATGGTCGTGAATGCGTTTGTTTTGTTTTGTTTGTATATAAATATCTCTAATGGACATAATTTGCGAAGGCCTTTTCTGTGTTTTGGTCCTGAGGGTAATGGATGTGTGTTATTTGTCATTTCCACCTAAACAAGGCTTTTATTTGGCTACTGTTTTATATTAACAGACATGTTCACGACCTTTACCCTTGCAGGGTAGTCAGGGGTTCGACAGAGGTAGTGTGTTAGTGTTAATTATATATATTATATTTGTTTATAGAAGTGTTGAGACGTACTTTGGTTTGTCAGAATATCAGCGTTGGCAGTGTGAATTTCACACAACCAACATTAGCTGAGACAAATCCTATTAACACTTGCGCGGGGTTGCCATGTGCGCTTGGTTCCATTATTGTAAATTATTATATAATTAATTATTTTCTCTATTTGTATATATGAATTACTGCGTCTAGTGTGAATAAAAGGAATTTTATTTAATTATTGATTCAATGACATTACTAAAGACATATCTATCATAGCTAGTCCAGTGTTAGTTAGTAACTTTATTAGATAGCCAACTAGCTACCGTTCTTCTACGCTTGTCGTAAAGGCGACTAAGGAAGTAAGGGTCAATGCTATCTACTAGGTGATGAGCTAGAAACCTGATATGAATGGTTCAAAAAGATCACCACTAATCCAGAAAAAGATACTTTATGATGATTTGCAAATATAAATACGTTTATAGTACTTTTTATACAATTTTATTTATTATAAATATCATATCAAACATTTTAACACAAATATTATAGTCTGTCTCGTGCCAGTTTGGAACGTATAAAAATTGCTAACTAGCTGCCGTTTTTTTCGGCATGTCGTAGGAGGCGACTTAGGGACTAGAGATAAATAGAATCTATTGGCCGATAGGCTTGCAATCTGTCCATTGTTCCATATGACATCACAACACCAATATTCATGCTAAAAAGTGATCAAGGATATTTTCATGTCTCCAAGGTATCTCATACTTGAATATTTAATACCAACATTATAGTCATAATATAGTTTTAAGAGATTCGCGATTTATACTCATTTATTAACTAACGGGACTTATCGCGTATGTTTTATATAATAAAGTTACTTTTATTAACCCGACATCTGCCCGTGACCATGTCTGCTGCAACGTAGCCGAAACGTCGGATTAATAAAGGTAACTTTATTATATAAAAACATACGCGATAAGTCCCGTTAGTTATTAATCATAGTCATAATAGTCATATTTTCTTGGTCCACAGTTCCACCTGAACGTCTGATAGTCCTGGACCAGACTGGGAACGAGGTGAAAGGGGTCCTGGGTCCTTTTGATGAAGGGGAGGAGGTCAACTTGACCTGCGTCGCGGTCGGAGGTAAGGAAAAAGATGTGTATGTATGTATGTATGAATAGTATGTCCGTAACATAAGTTCATACATACATAAATACGCTTCATAACTAGTGTATACAATCCCTTTTTGTATTGTGGCGGAGTAGTTAGATACTTGAGTGACCATATCCAAAATTTTAGGTAAGTATAAGCCACTCAAGGCCCGCGTTTCACTAGATAGACAGCACCTAACGTGATAGGTAGTGTGTATCGTCGTATACAGGCACTGGTTATAAGTATAACCTATCCCGAAGATTAAGCAAGTTTCTTCAGGATGTTTTCCATCACCGTTAGCGATTATAAATTACGTACGTACTCGTAAATGAAAAACACATATTTAAATTTAATTTAATGGGTACATGCCAGAGACGAGATTCAAACCTAGGATCTGTAATAAGAAGTCTGAGGTCCTACCCACTTGGCTACAGCCGCTGTACATATAATTATATACACTTCACGACTATTACCCCCTGGAGGTAGTTAGACCATAACAGTCTCTACCACCTCGAACTTTATACATACGAATAATTTCATAGTTAAAAACAATATTAATTGTTGGCAAAAATGAACGAACCCCAATTTCTAAAGGCCCTTGAGTATTTCAGGGGTCTCACTTAAGTGGTTAGACAATTGTTTTGATTTGTACTGATATATAATTTTAATTCGATGTAGTTCAGTAGTTGGGGGCTTGACTCTGAATCAGTGGGTTCATGGTTATTTACCCGGAGCATGTACCAATGGATATCTATACTAATATTATAAACCTGAAGAGTTTGTTTGTTTGAACGCGCTAATCTCAGGAACTACTGGTTCGAATTCAAAAATTATATTTGTGTTAGATAGACCATTTATTGAAGAAGGTTTTAGGCTATATAACATCACCCTGCTACTAATAGGAGCGAAGAATATAATATAAAAAATAATATAAAATAATAATTATAGTGCCATCTATGTTTAATGTAATTAAAACTTCTGAAAAAATTAAAATGTGGCAAATTATTTGATATTGCTTGTTAAGTTATATAACTCTTTCTGGAATGCACCAAGTAAGGATAAAAAAAACATCGTGAAACCTTCTGATTCCTAGAAACATACGTCAGTCATAATCAGTCATTGCTTGTAATTGTGGAGATAGAAAGCCCAGATGGCATTTTTGCATTATATATTGTTAGTCTATCTAAATTCACAGATACTTATTTAAAGACAAACAAAAAGGCAACAAAAAGCCGCATTCACGAACATTAACCCTTGCGGGGTAGTCAGTGATTCTAGTTTCCATCTCCACAATTGCGAAAGTAGTGATAGCCACCTCGAATCCAAGTGTGATCCAGATAGTCAATGCTCAATGTGACAGGTGGTAAATGTTCCCAGTTTCCCTTATTTTGCGTCCATCTTTCACAAGTCAATACGTACATACGTATTTATAATTAACCCATTCTTTTTCCCAAGTATACTACATTCAGTCATCTATGGTTCGTCAACAAAGTCAGCAGCTCAGTGAAAGTTGAAAATACAAATAGTTATTTTCGGCTGAATATTTAGTCAATTTTGATGCCAAACTGCCAATATTTGGATCCTCAACTGGATCGAACCAAAGAACAAGGAAGAGAAGAATTGGAGCTTCGTTTTCGTTTTTATTCGGTTGTAACGGCTGGCGGAATTGGTGTAACCATGGCGATGGAATAACAAGAAGTTCAAACGCCGCAGTGGTATTAGTGTTTGTACTTCAGCCGACATAACCTTAGTGGTGAATGGCTTAGTAAAGAATTAAAAAAAAAGTACGTTCAGGTATTGTACATGATTTTGATTCGCTCTTAGTATACTGCCTTTCTGCTATAGGTCGACCAGCTGCGAGAGTGTCCTGGTGGAAATCTCACGCTTTGCTGGCAAATTCGGAAGCGAGAGCTCAAGTCGGGTTTACGCTGTCCAGAGCTGATTTTGGCACGGAAGTTACTTGTCAGGTAATAGCGACTTAATATATAATATTTTATTTAAGTCAGATAAAAGCCGTATTGAAAAAAGGTGACGTAAGAAGTACTTATAACCGCCGAGTGTGTATAAGGAAGTGTATGAGTGTCAATGAAACGAAAATGGTTTGTTCGGATCGGGACAGATAGGGATCCGTGATCTTTGCTTACCTTTGTACAGGAAATTAGACGTGATGTATATGTATATTTTACATACTATGAGGATAGGTAGAGACTATCGATCGCCACCAGGATCGATACTCGCAAACTCTTGCTTCACTTACAACCATTAACATTCTCATATGTGCTCTTCTATTCTTTACTTCAAGAATTGCTAACTAGCCAGAGTGGTAGAAGAGAAACTAAGAGGCGAATGGATTTTATTGGGCGATGGCCTAGTAACCTGTCATATAATATGTCCCTTACATGTGAATGTCATTATAACTCTAATATTATTGCATATAACAACCAAATAGATGTATATTTTGAGATTCTGTCGAACCCGAAAGGGATTTAAGAACGTGAATGTATAATATGCATCTATATACGTTAAGCTTAAAAGTAAAACACAAAATCTTATACGCACTCAATGTTCTTAATAATAGCTTTTATATGTAAAACAAAAGCTTCGAAACACATTAAAAATTTTAGCTTCCATTAATCCGTCAAAATTAATCTATAAACGGCTTACTTATTATTAATAATAGTTTGGTATTATGTGTACTTACCTAACAGTGTAGTCTAGTTAATCCCTTCAACATGTAATATTATGAAAATGGGTTATCAAAACAAGTCGATCTCTGTAAGATTCATTTAAGATACTAACATAAACATTCGCTTCACGACTTGTGTATACACTCCCTTTTTTATTGTGGTGGACAGCTTGAGTGTCCATCTCCGAAATTTCGAAGGCATGTTAGGTATGAGCCACTCAAAACCCGTGTTTCAATAG
>JAMBLF010001475.1:0-79016 GCA_030578115.1 Leucoptera coffeella | reverse complement strand
GAACTGGTTCTGAGGCAGATTCATCGGCATCAAAGGAACATTGTACTGCACACTGTTAGGTACAGTCAGTTGATTCGGCTGCATAACAGTGACATTCTGTCCAGATTGCAAGACCTGCTGTCCGAGTATGCCTTGGGGTAGGTTCTGTACCAAATTGTGCTGGTTCGTGGGGATCATGTACACTTGGTTGTTATGCTGCCCCAGTACTGGCATCTGTCCTAGGTTCAGAGGGTTTTGTAGCACAGTCATCCCAGGTGGCACAGTGATCATCTGAACATTTTGTGCGGACGTCTGTACCTTGTTTGTATTGTCGTTTTTCCCATCTTTCGCTCCTTGTATCTGAATTGAGTTCCTGTCTATTTGGCGCACGTACATCGTTCCATCTGCTCCCGTTGACACGCTGTAAATGATGGATAGATGAATAACTTAAAGACCAAAGCTAATTTTGATACATAAATAATTAAAGAGAATAGAGGTTTATATATTAATAATAATAAGTTTATTAGGACAATAAAAAGGAATACAAAACTTAAAGCTACACTATTGTCACTATACATATATCGACTGATTACCAGTAAGTATATTATCGACAAAATGTTAACGACATCTTTACATGAGATAGAGAAACTCTACAATATAAAAACAGTATACACATAGATAATAAAAAGTATGTTTATAATTCTACGTTATTAAATTTCTAACAGTATGTTTATAATTCTACGTTATTAAATTACCTATTCTGCTGTCCGGAAGACACGTGAATAATTGTGCCTTGCGTAGAGTTCGCTTTACTCGTGTTGCCAGAGTTATCCTTACCTGAAAAAGAGATATTTCAGTCAGTATTGGAGATTTCTTCTATGCAAATGCAAGTTCGCAAGCCGTGCACTAATCTAAGTCGTACCTCTAACAGACATCGATGAAGCACAACTAGATACAAGATTAATTGGCAATATAGAGTAGGGTAATATTTGGATTAAATAGAATAGTCCTTCTGTAAAAAAAATATATTTAGAATGTTACGTACGTTTGAAAGAAACAGTTGCAATTTAAGACTTATGACCAGGCGTGTTCAGTCAGTATACTAATTTAGATGTTAACAAAGTCATTTACAAAAGTGAACGTACATTAACAAGACATACCTTCACATTCATTCAAATATTACCCTACATCTGTATTCTAAGTATTATAATAAAGCCGAATAACGATCGCATGTTAATAGTGTTAATTCAGCATTCACTGGAAATTTGCTCCACGTCCTTAACTCGGAACCTGTTGAAGAAAATCTATTAATTAATAGAGAAATCTGGACCACTCGATCTCGTCTCGACCGTAGTAATCTGGATCTATCTATGATACTCGGACGTATCCTGTGAAATAAAGTTTAATAGGCATCTCTTTAGCTCCCGAATCAGCACGTTAAAATCACCGCTGGATTGTAGCTATAAAATAAATTATTTATATCTAAGAGTTTCTGCATTTCTCGTCACATTGCTATAAACAGTAGAGAGAATGACAATGTCCATTAATTCTTCACTTTACATCTGATGAGGTCTCGTTTAATCTCTGGAACCAAAGGAAAACTATTCTTTTACAAATTGACTTAGGCTTCTGCTGGATACGTCGAAAATTATAAAGAATCATGAACCTTACTGCAATTCCAAAACGATTTTTCATGTGCCTGTTGAAAAAACATGCTATAATTAGTTCAAATACTACTCGTTTTTGCATCTGTAGTCTGGACTTCATCGACTGATATCAATCTAAAAAACGAAGTAGACTCAATAAACATGATGCGTTTTCATTCCATATTGTACAACAACATTATTATAACCAAACTGTTTCTAAACTGCTGTCAATTAAGGATCAACCATACGCAGCAGTTTTAACTGGATAAGGGATAACAATAAGCTACCAGTAACTAAGTTTTAAAGAATTGGGATCCTAATACCGCAAGTAAAATAAAATACGCTTTCCATAGAAAACTAGATAACGCTTACTCAAATTTGATTACATTAGAGTAATTAATTTTATGTAAATATCAATAACTGTATCGTTTCAATCAAAAGCATTCATGGAAATTACGCATATCAACGCTATTCTACCAACATAAGAAAAAAATTTTTTAATTACGCTTTGCATTATACGCCGGAACTAATTTTAATTAAAACTATTTAAATTAAGATAATAAAAAAATTAACAATAATCGGAGGAGCCGGTACAAATTTCTCGACTTTCTGAGTCTTTATTAAAATTAATTTACGCACAGTGCCATTTCGCTAAAACTTTCAACAAATTAACACATAAAATCTACGCCAAAGCATCTTAAAAGAAAATTTACGCATTTGCAAGTAAATTACATACGCATCAATAAGCAAATAATTTGAAGAAAATCATTTCACATAGAGGAATTTATTATTTTAATTGTAGATAATCAGAATAAAGCAGAGAATCATCTTTAATGTGAATTATCGAAATAATGGAAATTAAGATTCTAACGCAGTTTTATATCCCGCAATAATCCTTCTATCCAACCGATATTCTACTACGTCACCATGAGAAAATATAGTAAATTCTAGATCCTAACGACCCTAACATATATAGAAGAGTTAAGTGAAACTATAAGTTAAATAAATATGACTCAAATGGTTGAACTGAGCGGAAGAAGCTGAATTCACGCTTCAAAAAACCAATTCGCAATTGCAGATATGGACACGCGCACCTCTGACTACCCATGAAAGAATCTTAATTACATTTTACAAAGAAAGACTTATAGCATATTTTTTCCTGCTTGCTGTAAAAAAGGTTGATTAACATCTTAAAACTATTTATATTCACACCATAAAACATCTGGAAATCTGGCCTGTGTATAAATAAATATTTTTTAAAACAATCTCCGCGTCCCGACCTATGTATGATGCGGTACATAGAATAGTCACTAAACAACATAAATACATGCAATCTGAATGCAACGCTATTGCGCGGGGTTGCCATATGCAAATAGAACCAAATATAATTTTTAAAATCACCATTTTCTATTTCTATATTAGATAGATAAGAAAGTCTTTGATTTACATGGTAATTAGTATCAGGTAATTATCTAGTTTGAGATTTTTACCTTTTTTATCATGACCATGAGTATTTGCAGGGTAGTTTGAGGACTTCAGCAATGGTAGAGTAACACCAGAGCATACTTGTGGTTGCAACAACTAATTTTACAAATATAACTAACTAATGGCAAACAGATATAGTTACTAAACCTAAGTATTGGTTCTATTTACATGTAGTACAGTATAAAGTAAATAATAAACTTAGGTAGTACATTTGTTACCTGCTGCCGCCGACCAAGCCCTCGAGTCTCTGGAGGAGTTCTTCTCGTTCGACATTTGAGACCTGAACAAGTATTCCATTAAGCATATCGGATAGTGGCTTTAACTGACTGCCACACATTACAAATTTAATTGTTGAAACCTTTATAAAATGTTTGTTATGTTATAATGTGTCTCAAAAGTATCTCTTTTTGATGTCAATATCTAGGATATCAATTATCTTTAACCTTGAATTTGAAGATCTCAAAATACGATTATATGCAGTATTACAAATGACTTAAAAAGAAAAACATAAAATTTTCTTTACAAACATTTGATTCAATAAAGTTGTAGACTAATAGTGTATTCTTTTCATTAATAGTTTTTTTAAATACTCGCGATTTTTCTTTTCATTAAGTTATGAAGGCACAATTTAAATACACATGAAAATAGTAATCATCAGGACTATACAAGGTTCACGCGACCAAGTCTATAGAAAGCTGTAAATAAACAAAAATTAACATCTTCTTGACAAGCCGTCGACCAATCACTGAACACTAGCAAACTCTTCATAATAAATTCGACCAATTAAAACGCTTCATTTCTGACAGCTCCATAACCTGCTAATAAAACAATTAGTTAACAAAGATTAAGCAAAGACATACCCAGCCTGGAGCGATAGGCCGTAACTGCAGTTGACTGGGTGTCCCATCTGACATTCTTTTTTGTCCTCTCTGATCTTGTGTTGTTACTTTTGTTGGTGTTGTCTGGAAATTGTTAAGGATACTATTGAAGTAGGATAATAAAATTGAATTGATGCTAGAATTGAATTTTATTATGATAACACTGCTTAAAATAAGTATAGTGATGACTTGTTTTAGTAAGCGTGCCTGCTTACTAAAAAGTAGTAGTTATTATTATTGTATACAAAATCTACATAATTTATTCCTTCAAAACAATCTAAATTAAGCAGTGTTTCAAGTTATGCATAGGTTTAAAAGTAGTTTTATTAAAGGTACAGTGCGTCAATGGTAAAAGAAAAGGATGTTTAATAAAATTAATCCTAAATTTGTTAAGGATGCATATTTACAAAAAGCAAAGGCGAAATTAATAAGTTTATTTATTAAACGAAAGAACCTTAAAAATAATGTATTACAGAGTTATTATATAAGAAATTAAATAAAAAACAAAGCTGATCAAATTATCTATGGTTTTTAAAAGTTAGCCGCCACAGAGGAGTATAAAATGAGGTTGTATATGAGCTAAATGAAAGGTGCTGTTTACTAAAACTACTGCTCACTGGTATAATATGAGGCGAGGAGGCTTGCCCAGTCGATATTATGTTTATGAAAGAACCACTTGACGTGATTGGCTGTTGAGAGAAATTTCATTGGCTATTACTAATGTCAAACATCTATAACTAGATTTTTATTTATTATAACTATCTCATCTACAGTTAATTTAAATCTAATGTCTAGTTCTAACAATATGATCACAGCTATATAAATTTGGGATTGCTCAATAATATGTAATTTCAATCTACCACAGGTGATATTACGATTATGTAAGATTTTTAACAATTTAAATCAGAAAATTACAACTACCTATTAATAAATACTTGACATATAGATACCTATCTATAGTTACTTCTTCATATTTCTAACTAGTATTTAATTTACAATAAAATCATATATTAACTATGTATGTGTTACATATCTATGTATGTACAAAATATAGTTTTCTTACCTTCTGATTAATCTGCATGAGAGCTCCAGAAGCCTGCAACTGCTGTAGCTGAGATGCGCTCAACGCTAAAGAGTTCTGTGGTAGACCACCTGCTGGGGCTATCTGAAAATTAACATATAAATTATACATATTTATGTATAAACATATATTTACGCTTAAGTGTTCCATTAGTTATTATTATTTAATTGGCAGAGAGTATCTATTGTTAACTTGAACAATTCTAAAATTGCACTTTGTTTACAACCACCCACAATCATTCATGTGTATGAATCTTAATGAAGCAAAAGTGGTTTGTCAGGATCTTCTGAACAGATGCAGATTTGTGATCTCTGCCTGATTCTCTATAGAGGGGTTCTATAGGGAATCAGGCATGATGTGTATGCATGTATGTACTACATGTATATTACATATAACTTTGTTATTTTATGAACTTTCATTAGTGAATTTATATATTAGGGTAACCTGTAATAAATCTCAGGTATATGTGGAAAAAATAAATAATACTTACTCAACATAATCACTTAACTAACATTCTCAACACTTTTGGTACAACAACTCGCTCACATACCTCTGAAGTTTAAAACAAATTAGCTTTTCATTTTTGATACATTAGCAGTGAACAATACTCATTATTTCTAGTAAAGTGGAATCTCGTTAATGTGTTGAGAATAGCAATTACATAAGTGTTTAATGAATGAAGGAACGATAGTTAAAGTGAAATTACAATGAACTTACACCATTTTAAACTATATTCTAGACAGAACAAAAACTTATTATTTTTGTACCCTAACATCACTTATTCAAGCCAATTATATAATATTCAAATGGTACTTACAGAGACAAATTGCTGTGGTTGGATATTAGTCAACCCTGAATCCTGGAGCTGCTGGTATGGAATCAACATAGTCTGTGACCCTGGTACCGAAGGAACCGTCCACTGCACCCCATCAGCTCCTTGAATCTGGTACTTAATCTCTGGCTTATCACCTGCCTTGTCTGTGTACACTATTTTTTGTGACGCATTAGTTGTCTGAGCAGCGCATACCACTGGGGTAGTGACTGCAGAGCTCACTGTAGTTGTATCAGAAGTGTTTACAGTGTTGATCCCTCCGGGCTGTATGAGTCCATTGGGTAATATCATGGACATGGAAGACGGTACACCACTCAGTCTCAACTGGGTAACATTCACAGGCTGCATGCTTGATATGTCCACTAATTGAGTGCCGAAATTGGGCTGCTGTATGCCTAACTGTTGAGCCAAAGGCAAGGAAGTTAATGTATTAGGTAATTGCTGCCCATGCTGTACGATGGGTATCAATTGTCCATTTTCCTGATTCAACACATACTGGTGCTGCTGCGGCAAGAGTTGTAGCACTGTGGGCTGCCTCACCGTCATGAGGGGGGCAGAGGCTGGTGCCACACTCACGACAGGAGGCACTACAGCTGGGGACGCCGTGGAGGTCATCGAAGAGGGAGCCGTGTTCGTCACTGAGGTAGGAGTCTGCGCGGCAGGAGGGGCGGACGTGTTTGTGATGTTGGGAGGAGGCACATTTATTGTCGGCGGAGGAGCTCCACCCGTTTGTCCCGTGGCCGTTGTCCATTGAACTAATTCAGCCTTGATTGTTTCTATTAGGTTCAAGGCCAAGGCTTTGGCGGCAGCGATCGCCTCGGCACGGGCATGGTGCAACGATAAATGCAATGGCTCGAATTTATCACTTTTCAAAACAGCTACTACACCAGTCTCTGATCTGATGTATTCTAAATTGGTCCCATTCTGTAAAAGTAATCATTTATTTTAAAAGAAATAACATTAGAAAGAAAGAAATACTAAAATATGTTCAATTTAGGAAGGTCTACTCACAGGCCCAAGTATGCGTCCTTTTATATCGAAAGAAGCCGGCGCATTATCTAGACCGATATACACTTTATCGACTAGACCACCAGACATTTTCAGGAACTAGTGTGTAGTGAAGGATATATTCGAATCACTTCAATATCAGTAAAAGCATCTTCCAAAAACTCTACACACATTCACAAAATCTAAACAATAAACAAAAAAAAATCGAGTTAGTATCTGGAATTGTCAAGTCGAATGACGCTAATTCTCTATGGTGCCCACGGTATTGCCAGATTTAGCAGATATTATAAAAGTTCAATCAATTTAAATTTTGTGTTGCTTTTACTATTGAAAGAATTTGAATGAAATGCAATTATGAAGATTAAGTTATGAAAATCTTTTTTTCAATGATAGGATTATAAAAATTACATATCGAGTCAATCATCACTAAGATTTGTTACGGGGTTAAATAATTTTCTATTAATACTAAAGTATTGAATGGGAATCATATATTACCTAATATACAATAAAAAGTTACAAAAAGATGACTAACTAGTTTTTGTATCCCTGTTTTAAATTAATATTTTTTTTAGTCATAGTCATAGTATAAGTTCTTTGTACTATATTATTTGCCCTAAGGACATTCTTATTTCAGTACTACCTATATTATCTGTTGAAGTATGCATTTAAGAGTAATGTTTTCTTCCTTACACGGTAGTTACAAAAAATCAAGCTATATGTTTTGAATAAAATCTGGCAATACCAAATCAAAGAACCTTAGAGATCCCGCCATATAGAGATCGCGCCACATACGGTGGCAGTTGGAGGCGTCGCCACAGTCGCGTAATTCAGTGTTACCAGTAAACACGCCAAAACTAGCACTCACTGTGCCATACGGCTCGAAACATTATAGGTTTCATTTGTAACGATCTTTGGTTGCAGAGCTATAAACTCAAATAAAAACAAATTAATATATCAAAGTCAAAATATGTTTATTATACTATTTCAAACATGATTAATAATTAACGGGACTTATCCTTCTTATTATATATTACATATATTATGTGTTCCTTCACTCTGTCCGCAATAGACCGTTTAGTCTGTTCGACATAGGATTTCCCACAGCTGCAATCAATCTTATATACACCCTTATATCTTATATCATGAGTATAAATCGCGAATCTCTTAAAACTATTATTTCAAACATGGCACTGAGCATTGTCTTTACATATTTTTTACCGAGGTTAGATCAGCGGAGACCCTAGCTTGGAGAAGAACTAACAAGAAACTCCGGAAATCAATTTATTATAATCACCCTTAACAAACATAAAAATTACAAAGAGTGGGCAAAAAACACAACGCTGGTAATACTAAATTTACTTTTCATACAAAATAACACGCAATGGCGGAAACGTCAAATTTAGTTCCAAGTTTGGCTACTGCCACCGTATGTGGCGGGTACTCTAAATTGGCAGTTGGGGGCGTCGCCACAGTCGCGTAATTCAGTGTTACCAGTAAACACGCCAAAACTAGCACTCACTGTGCCATACGGCTCGATACATTATAGGTTTCATTTGTAACGGTCTTTGGTTGCAGAGCTATAAACTCAAATAAAACAAATTAATATATCAAAGTCAAAATATGTTTATTTAAAATAGGCCCCTATCACAAGCTCTCTTTGAATGTTATCTTATGATCTAAGTATAACAACTTGTCTTTACATATTTTTTACCGAGGTTAGATCAGCGGAGACCCTAGCTTGGAGAAGAACTAACAAGAAACTCCGGAAATCAATTTATTATAATCATCCTTAACAAACATAAAAATTAAAAAGAGTTGGCAAAAAACACAACGCTGGTAATACTAAATTTACCTTTCATACAAAATAACACGCAATGGCGGAAACGTCAAATTTAGTTCCAAGTTTGGCTACTGCCAATTTATGTGGCGGGATCTCTACCAACATCCGCAATCCATAGGCGGTTTTTGCCTCAAGCGGGAAACATTTGGCTTCAAGATGTTGCGAATTCCAATAGAATTAGCACGTGTATTTACTTATGAATTGCAATAATGAGCGTTTGTGGCTAACAATGCTTGCTCATTGTGTCAATGATTATTTGTTTAGGCTGGACATGGGTTCGCATAGAGGTGTGAAGATTATCTTTTTTTGTCAGCTTACATTGAATCAAGTCATCAAAGAAAAATTTAAGTTCGGGACGAAGCTTTGTCACCCGTTTGTTATAACAGTCCCAGTAAGACCACCTACATATTTCAAAAATTCAATCAATACTTGGTAGATATCCCTTATGAAGATACATTCACGTTTTTTATCTATTTCGGGGTCAACAGAACCTCGGAGACGCAATAATATATTGTTGATAATTTTACCATTAATTAATATTAGGTTTGTGAAGACAGTTTGCTAGCACTTCACCTGATAAATTTTATTGTAACGTCACGTTGAGAACAATGCTAATTCTTTTTACGATCCAGACTATATAGAACCGAAAATACCTTGAAAATTGTTGTTTCCATGGGTAGCGCACATCAACGGAGTAATTAGCTAGTTTGCCAAAACTATCCGTCAGAATTGGAGGCAGGTATATACTCGTATATATAAATAATAAATTGGTACATGGGCTGGCTGGTATTAAATTGAAACTACAATATAGTTTGCTAAAATTGAATTTTTAATCTGACATCAAACATACGCAAATCTGGATATGCTTACATTTTGAACTGTTATCAATAATCACAATCGTTTATTACCTAGTACTACATAAAGCTTACAAAATAAGGAATACTTATACTGAACGGTTACTTTTATCACTAGCTTACATTGTTTAGTAAATACCTCTCACTCGCCATAACGACAGGCCTCGGGCCCTCAATAGAACTATGTGAAACCAAACAAATAGAAACAAACTCATACAAACAACTAATCTTATAACTAAATGAGACTCAGAGAAACAAAAACTTAACAATCATAAATTTCTGTGTTAAAAAGGAGTAAATTCAGAAACTTAAAGATACCTAGGTGTAGAGATCCCGCCACATAAGGTGGCAGTTGGAGGCGTCGCCACAGTCGCGTAATTCAGTGTTACCAGTAAACACGCCAAAACTAGCACTCACTGTGCCATACGGCTCGATACATTATAGGTTTCATTTGTAACGGTCTTTGGTTGCAGAGCTATAAACTCAAATAAAACAAATTAATATATCAAAGTCAAAATATGTTTATTAAACTATTTCAAACATGATTAATAATTAACGGGACTTATCCTTCTTATTATATATTACATATATTATGTGTTCCTTCACTCTGTCCGCAATAGATCGTTTAGTGTGTTCGACGTAGGATTTCCCACAGCTGCAATCAATCTTATACACACCCTTATATCTTATATCATGAGTATAAATCGCGAATCTCTTAAAACTATTATTTCAAACATGGCACTGAGCATTGTCTTTACATATTTTTTACCGAGGTTAGATCAGCGGAGACCATAGCTTGGAGAAGAACTAACAAGAAACTCCGGAAATCAATTTATTATAATCACCCTTAACAAACATAAAAATTACAAAGAGTGGGCAAAAAACACAACGCTGGTAATACTAAATTTACCTTTCATACAAAATAACACGCAATGGCGGTAACGTCAAATTTAGTTCCAAGTTTGGCTACTGCCCACCTTATGTGGCGGGATCTCTACTTCAAGTACTTAAGTTGGTAATTCTTTTCGAAATATGCAGGTAGTTACTGAGAAAAGGCAGTAACAAAAACTGACAGTAAGTATTTGATATACCTTTTTAACTGACATTTGTTCGGTGAAGATTTATGATACGTCGGTAAAAACAAACAGTATTCGATACAAACACAAAACAAAATTTTGAGTGCTTATATCAGTAGGAAAATCTCTGTAGGTATAAGAGCAATCCTAATGAACTGAAATAATATTCTCCACCATTTTGTAATTTTAACTACCAACCTATTTCGAATCATATTACATTTATGGAAGTACATCACATTTATATAATGTTACCATTGGTAAAAAAACACAATAACATAAGTAACTATTGCAAACAAATCGATTTATACCAATGCATAGTAGGTATTGTTTATAAACGGAATAATGTTGAAATTTCTTATTACAAAACACTTAAAGCTAAGCATCTACAATAAACGTAAAGACTAGACACACATCCATACATTGACAAGAGATTTACGTGGTCAAAGGATTAAAGATATATGGAAGATGTAGATTTTATTAAACACATTACTGAATATCTATTGGGATAACTTGTAAATACACAACATCTATTCGTTTAACAGAATAGAATAATATCGTTTAGTGAAACTCTTTAAAATATCTAACAAATATTTTTATCATACGAGTACTATGTATTTATTAAGTTGTAAAATAAATCTCTTATCAACTTCATATGTATGGTTAACCCTTAAAAATACAAACACACATAAACATCTACTTACGAATTAATGTTCAAAATCGTATTAGTTTTAATTATCCCTATTCATCATTACCCTGCCTTTAAACTCTGCGTTTCATTACTATTTAAAACGACAATAAAACTGTATTTAACTCATATAAAATAAATATAAAGAGTAACTATCCCATTTGGTATTGTTATTGATAAGCGAGGCATACTAAGCTTTGGTATGTGACAGGTAAAACTTTAATATTTAAACAATAGATATAATTGTTAATAATAAAAAACCGGGAGGGACACAAAATACTAGAACAGTTGTTAAAAACTATTTCAACAAATATTTTTAAACAAAAACTGTATTAATAATACGTAGCATACCATTTAGTTCTGAATAGTTTAATCGTTTGTGAAAAATACTTTTGCATTTTCAACGTATTTCGATCAATATCAGTTGTTTATATAGATAGATATATTTATTAAACTTTAACATACCAATAACGATACATAAATATGTATAATATCTTTAAGTAACATTTATTGCGATAAGCCACTACATTAATGTTTGAAATACTCAAATATATTACATAAATTCGTACATTCATAATACACGGTTAAAGATTCTCATTTAAGAAAATAGTTCCTTTCATCAATTATACATATCAAAATATATTTAGTATAGAATATTGTATTTTATGTAATCTTACATCCTAATATTTTAGTACGAAACACAAGCACAAAATCACAAACTTTATGGTCGACCATAGAGTAAGGTATGTCATGGAAGCACAGTATGATAATGTGAGGGAATCTTACAATTATAATCTAAGACGTACTTTAATTTAGATTAATACTTTTGTGAACGTATTTTAAATATCAAGAAACAAATTTTTGATATATGAATATAAAATTAAATATATAACAATAGTTACTGCTTGCTTCGGTTTATAATATATTACATTTATTTACTCAGAGACTATCACATTATATTAAGCGCAAAAATATATATTTATATAAGTAAAATCTGAAATATAATTTTATAATATCTCTCATTATATAACTGGGATATTGATCTTATTATTCCTATAAAGTGTGTGAAGAAAATTACCAGTAATTGTAACTTTCAGATCTTTATAAAACACTGATTAAAATATATTAATTTTCTTTTCAACTATCACTAAATTATGAGTATATCCTTTATTCTTATCACATTTATCAAATCAATTTGAGTCCAGATATTTAAGTGAATATATTTCTTAATGCGAATAGAAGATAGATCAAATCACATAAAATCAATTACATTAAGGCATATCTGTTAAGCTTTTAAGTAATATATTGCTCCTTTTATCTGATTACACTCAATTATAATAAGTACTCGAATGAACGAGCGAATGAATGAGTCATGTTACGTAGAATGAAAGTTTAATAAGATTGCAACTGTTCATTGTAATAATTACACCTGAAATGTACAAATCTAGTTCTTAAATTCAAATTGTTTTGAATCAATATTTATACTTTGTATATGAATAAATAATCGTATTGTTATCTAACAATATGTTACTGTTTGGTTCCGATACTAACAAACATTGATAGCTCAATCTTCAAACATGTTAAGATTCCTGTTAACCAATAAATATATCGAAACTTCTCTCACTCACTATCGACACGTTTTACATACTCATTCATTTCATTCACTCACTCGTTCAGAAGTTCTTCATCTTCGCACAAGAGGAGCAGTAATCATTATTCTGCCGGCTGCCATAGTACATGCATAAGGGCGTCTTACACGGTCTGGGACTCGCCGGGCGATCGTCGTAGAAGGTTGAATTCGTGAGGTATAGGGTCCTGTCTATGTTGGACTTGAGGCTGATGCTGGGTGACGCTCTGACGGTCTCGTGGGCTGCGGAGTCCACCTCGGAATAGAACTGGGACCTCCCAGTGCCGTATCTGGGCGCCTGGCTCTTCATTTCTCTGTTGTTCTTCTCCGTTGTGTATCTGTAGAAGTATGATTTAAATTATAATGAAATGGAGGCATTATTGAAAAAGGGTAACATTAGAAGTACCTATAACCACCGAGTGTGTATGGGTGTCAATGAAACGAAAGCGGTTTGTCAGGATCACGATAGATGGTGATCCCTGATCTCTGCCTACCCTCTACAGGGAAATGGACGTGATGTGTATTTATGTTAAATTCAAATGAGTAAATATGCATGTCATATTAAAATCTAATCTCTTAGTAGTTGCCTTGCTGCTGGAAAATACACTGCAGAGAAAATTAACTTTCCATTTGAAGATGTTACGGTGAAATACTAACTATTGCTTAATACTTACGCAATCCAAGCCTCTTCCAAGTAGTTCTTGACCATCTCATCCTGGACCGGAGCTCTGGCAGCCATTATTCTGCAGCAGACCACCTCGCAGGTCAATAATACTGGCCTCTCTTCGGGACTCGGCGAACCTTCAATGGTACAAATATTCGATATACTATTATAAACTATGCATATTTAGAAATACTCGTACTTTCATACATTCATGTCATTAAAATTACCTAGTAGACATTGTGGTCTCTTGTCTACTCTGAAAAGGATCCTCAAGCATGTAAATATTTCTACGTATTCATGTCTTTTAATATCTTTGTGTATAGACACGCCTCTGATAAAATACTTCGCGGTCATTTTTAGAAAAACTAAAATGGAATGCAAAAAAGCAATGTATTAGTATGTATTGGTTCGTGGTATTATATTTACGTCTTCTACGAATGCAAGAAGCAAACATAATATGATACAATCTATTGTCTTAAGATTTTTAATCTTAATATCTGTACACACTTTTGATCGAGAACAATGGCGACGTATGAATAATGCATGACCTATACTATATTAGACTAATGAGCATGATATCTTTACCCAAGCATACCTTTACTAGACAGCTTGGCCATAGACCCTATATTCTTCAACTTGCTACTCATAGACCGTCCGATACTGCCAAACTGCTTCACCACCGACGTCGGGTGCTTACTGCTCTTTTCCAGTGAATCGGTCCTTGGTTCCTCAGTGGCATTGGTGTAGCAGCCAACCCTTTCCATGTGCAGGTATGAAGATAGCATGGCCTGCTTCACGTATTCGTCTGGCAGCAGGTTGTTTATGGTCTTCTGGTCGTGCTCTATGTCCCAAGCGGAAGTCCTCGCCTGGATCTACGCTGAATCTGTGGAGAATGGAAGGTGTAGTGTAATCTTGGAGATATAGTGCCTTGTGATTGGTCATACTATCGGGCTTGGTCAATAGAATATATTCGCTACTGGCTTTATTTACCTCCAACGATATGCTGCAAAAAATGTAGTTTTCATGACGTATGCCAATTATAAATCACATTGACACGTGAGGAATGCTTAAAACTCGTCGTTGGTGACTCACCAAACTCTTAAAATATCAAAAAACATAATTCCCTAGTCATCCCTAAAAGAAAGAAAGAATTTTAAAAGTAATATATACTAATATAGATATTACTAATTTACTTTGCAATTACCAGACAACAAGAAAATTTAACCACGTAAACATTCCATTCAAACTTTATTCCTACACACAACTTTTACAAAGTACAACCCACGAACCAAATATAAAGAGGACCCGGCGTAAGAAGCGGTTCCCGTTACGCGGTGCGGAGGCCGGGTTTTAATTGGTTGTAATATCCCTCCTCCATCACGCGTACCTCGTAAGGCCCACTCCTCTTATTAATTACTCCATGGTACAACCTGTCCTTACCTAATAGGCATCATATTCCCATGCCTATCCTCGAGGGGCACTCTGACCCCCTCTGGGGGGATGGGCTCGGTGGGCACGAGCGCCGAGAAGTGTCCGGCGTCGTAGGCGAGCAGCACGGGCGCCTTGGAGCACTGCGACGGGTCCAGCTCTAAAGGCAGGTAGATGCCGCCGAACGGAATCGGGGCCACGGGGTCGCCTTGGTAGTCCTGGAGAAAAAGGGGGGAGAAGTTAGTGGAAGTAAGCTTTGTGTTTTGGTGTGGAACATGAGGTTATCAAACATGAGGTGTTAAATGTTATCACGTAATCAGATACAATAATTAACTCTGCAATCGCAAAGACAGACACGCATAATTGTATGTGTGATCTTGAAGTGTGATTGAAGATTTTTCTAGACATAACTTTTACCAATGCATATAGCTCGTACGTAGAGTTGTAGTGATTTTATATTATTCAGTATCTTAAAATTTCAGATTGTTATTCTGGATGACTATTAAACCAGAAACTTACATAGCCCATTGCCACGTGTGTGTTATAATGGCCTAATGTGCAATACCTTTGTTCTTTCATTAATTAACCTTAACCTAAACTAAATAACTACACTTACCCTCAAAGCCACATCAGCATACACCACAATAGGCCTCCTCATGACATGGGCCAGGACTATCACGTGCAGCTGCTCTAGTGCGGCGTAGTGGGGCGCCGCGGTGGGGCCGCCAGAGGGGCGTGGCTCCGACCTCGCCGCCCCCACTGACTCCGCCCACTCGCGCTCCCACTCCTCTTCAGAGGGAGTCAGACCAGCTGAGCGCAGGCTGATGCTTTCAGACCAGCGCCAACGACGTTTTATTGCGTCTGAAATTAGGGGCACAATGAAGTTGATCAATAAGGAATTTGATGATTGTGGTTAGGAGAATTGAGGTATGGTAGTGTATATAATCGTTACATATTGTGTTTAGGAGAATTAGAAGCAGGTTAGTCATTAGCCGAGAGTTAGAAAAAAATCTTGGGTCTATTATGTAAAAGTTATTTAAGTTACGATGAATTATGAATTTAAATATTGTATCGCGATAGTCACTTTCAATTATAAGATTTAAAATAGGAAACCAAGGAAACTCCACTTCAGCCGGAATATTGTTATTGGGAACAGCAACAAATGTAATCTGCGGCTGTAAATGAAGGTAGCTTTTGCAAAGGCTCTACTCGTCAATGCACACAACTCGTCGTCATATACAATACTAACTCGTCAACTCAGGTCCGCCTTCCCCGCTGAGCAGAGCTTGAACCTTGGTCCTCAACGCCAGCAGCCTGTCATGGAAGCCATACGCCGCCAGAGATGCCGCATGGGGTAGACAGTTCCCGTCACCAGATGTCGCTAAGGGTAGAAGCTTTGATGCTCCCGGTACTCGACCCTCGCACCACCAGTTCAGGATTCCAGCTGATTCTAACGTGATCAGGGTAGCCGTTTCTAAGAGGTCTTTCTCTATGTAGGCACTGGAAATTGTTTAAAATTGATTTGATTGATTGATTGATTTGGATTGGGTGTATTATTGACAGTGTACATACATACACGTCATTTAATTCCTTTCGGGGTGGCCAGAACCTTTGAGACAAAAAAAAAGACAAACGCATTCACGACCATTACACTTGAGGGGTAGTCAGAGGTTCAGGAGTTCATATCCGCAATTGCGAAGGTAGTAATTCTATGGCCACCTCGAACCCACGTGTTGACCAGATAGTCAGTACTCAATATGACAGGTGGTAAGCCGTGTCGCCATTTACAAGCACTAACTATTACCTGTTCGGTAAACAGGAAGGTTTCCTCACGATGTTTTCCCTCACCCTAGTATTCAAAGCATTTCGTAAATGTATTTTTATTAGGAAAATGTACATAGAAATTCATGAAACCTCGTTTCCATTGGTACATGCTCAAGCGGGATTTGAACCCTGTACCCACTGATACAGAGTCAAGCCGAATTAACCTTTGAGATACGATATTTCCTAGGTTACTTTTTAACATGAATATTGAGGTTGTGATGTTAGTTGTTACACTTTCCTAGCCCATCGTCCAATAGATTCTATTAATCCCAAGGCCCTAGTCGGGAAGAACAGACTTATAAGTATAAGACTATCAGTCGCTCTTGAGACATAGTTTAAGGTTGAGATAGATTGCAACATTTGACGATTAATTGTCCGCACATAAGTCAATTATAACTAAAATAGCCAGGAATGCATGATACAGTTGGGAACATTAAAATGTTTACCAAAATACCAAATAACCAAAAATAACACTTGTTTTCCAAATCCGAGTGCATATTGACGTAAAAATATCCGAAAATAAATAATTAGTTTCGGTGACAGATATGTGCCATCGGTCACTTGGTGTTCTGCCAACATTTTTGTCGCCAAAAACGACTTCTTATCTGAGTCACTCTTGCATACATATACATACTTAGGTTAGATGATTCTATCCCTTGAGGTTATCCCTTTCAAGGTAGATAGAACATCAGATATATAATATTTATTTCAGCATCTTTAGTAATATCTATAGGGTTATTAGGCCTTTAACGTCGTATTTTTATGGTATCTGTCATATCTTATCAACCACTGGTAACACAATTATATAACATTTATATATTAATATTTGGTGAAGCGTTCCATTTTCAGTAGCCTATTAACCAACTTTTTGAACTCTTCATAACACCAAGAGAGCCGTTATGCCTCCTCCACTCTAAACAGAGTTACTTATGCAATTTAACGACCATTAACCCTTACGTGGTAGTCAGAGGTTCGCTTATTGAGTAATTACCAAGATTTACTTATACACTTAAACGACTATTAACCCTTACGACCCAGTTAAAATCTGATCAACACTTAGTTCTTAGGTACCCATAGAATTACTCTCTCCACAATTACGCCGATGTACACCCAAACTTTTAACTACCTCTAAGAATTCATTGTCATGACCCCTTTACTTGCCAACTAATGAATCAATTACCGGAACTCGGTGGGGTAGACAGCGATGTCAGGCAGGAGGAAGACGTGGTCTGCGCTGAGGGCGTCAGGGTCTGGCTCGGAGCCACTGCGCAGCGCCCACACCAGGCCCTCGTTGTCCGTGGCCCGCGAGATGCCGCGGGAGAGCTTGCGACCTGGAATGGAGTGGTGTGAGGATGAAATACATGTATTTTTAATATATATGCATGCATATGCATTTACTATCCATAAGCTAATATGGATAGTAAATGTTACATAAGTTGATTATAAGAGATAGCTTCCGTAGAACAAATATGTATTATATGATAATCTTGAATACATACATACACATTACATACGTTTCACGACTTGTGTATACACACTCCGAAATTGCTGGCTTGCTTGAACGCCCATCTCCGAAATTTCGAAGGCATGCTAGGTATGGGTCATTCGAAGCCCGCGCATCACTAGATAATCTTAATTATAATCTAATCAATAGATAATCTTGAATGTTAATAGAATACTAAGGAGATGCTTTTCTTCTCAGCATATTAGACCGAGGCTAATGGACGCAAACACAACCCACCAATACCACCATTGCCCCATTAGTTATTCTTGAAACAACGGCGATCTAATGAATTAGCCTTAAAGGGTATCGCCCGATAGTAGTGTATTATAACATCCATACGGGTACATATAAATTCACGTTCATTTACCACTTTCTGTGTAGATATCTTCTAGGTCACTTGTATGAATATTGGGGTGGTGATGATATATGGAACATTGGTGACAGATGATTCCATTTACCCACAGCCCCTTAGTCGGCTCCTACGATATGCCGGGAAGAACAGCAGCTAGTTAGTATTCTTTTTAGGTCCTAGACTAGTCCTAGGCATGCCTAAGCCCTAAGCTATGTTAATAGTACAAGTGGGCCTTACATTCGGGCGCTGGCGTGAGCACGAGGCTGGAGGGCGCTGCGTAGGGCACGCTGAAGTTGAGGGAACCCACGGGTCCCTCTGGAGACAGTACGTCGCCTCCCGCCCTCGGTCGCAGCGGCCGCTCTGCAAGACAACGACATAGTATATGAATAGATATTATATGTACAAGGCGTAGGTAAGTATATGAACTTGTACAAGTCATAAGAATATAAGTAAAAGGGGATCTAACTAAATGAATTAAGCTAAATAAAGTATGAGCTAGACTGAGCACTGCACATGACCATTTAAATGTTAACACAAGTGTGCTTGTTGTAGTATCCGTATACACTGTCTTTTTAAATAAATACACAGATAACCTTTAAATAAACGATCAAATTCACCGTCAATACATTGACAATTGCTAAAATATTTAAGGACAATGGACCTGGTTTAAGAAAACAAAATTCTGTAAAGTAACAAGAATATTAAATTAGAAACAAACGTCTATGACTTTCCCCTAAGCACATACTTTAAGAATACTATTGCTTAAGCCATGACATGTCAATAGTAATTTTTATTGCATAATCAGGTACTAATGCCTTACCCATCCCAAGTGATAATTTAATGGCGCAATGATACATAAACCCACGGTTACACAATTCGTATACGTAACGAATAACACTTTGTATGCAGATAAGTATTTCCCAAGAGGATGTGTAGTGTTCCTTATTAAAACACTAGATACTATCTAGAATACTAGATTACGACTAATTAAACGCAATCTGCTCGTTAATGGTTACACAAACACGCGTATTTAATATATTTAATATATACGGGCATATCACATGTTGTGTAATTCCAATTAGCAGTTAAAATAGTACATAAAAATACATAAAAAAATAGTACATAAAAAACTAAGTATAGTTTGATTCCTAGATATTTTGTTTAATACCTACAACATACAGATAATTCATTTTAGTTGTTCGACGAATAAGTAATAAAAAGTGTAGTTAGTCATTGTATTATTATATTTCTGTGTTTATGTTTTTATGTACTATTTTAACTGCTAATTGGAATTACACAACATGTGATATGCCCGTATATATTAAATAAACACTAATATATGCATGAATCGTTACCTGAAATTAGTATATTATTGTCTGTCAGAATCGGGACAAATGGGGTTCCGTGATCTCTGCCTACCCCTCTACAGGGAATCAGGCGTGATGTGTATGTATGTATCGTTACCAGAACGACCAATCCCTATGTCTACTATCTTTCATCAATCTACATTCCAACGAAACCCTATGCAATCATCATCTGAGTAAGGGTATCAGGATATTTTTTCATGCCCTAGAAATTAAGTTTAAAGGCGAAAAGGAACACCATGTCATAGTAAAAGCGGATGATCTGGTCATAAGTGGATTCCATGTCATTAATATCCTTCTTTTTATTTATCAGATTTATGTAGATGCTAACCTCCAACTATTTTGCCATATGATAATCGTGTATGTACATACTATATCAAATTACTGCCAATACCATGAAAAATGGGGCAGCTGAAGATGAAAGCATATTTTGGTACATTGTGCAGTCTATTTCAGCAACATTATACAAGAATCGCGGAGATCTATTTCCGTAGCGAGTCCCAATTCGGCGTTCGTGAATAACATTGAGTCATACTTATTAATGTGTGGCAACGGGTTGTTGGTGCACTTATTTATCTTATACTAGCGACTCGCTCCGGCTTCGCACGGGTATAAAATATATAGCCTACTCCATTATTTAATGGATGATATTATACATATAAACATTCCTCTTGAATCACTCTATCCCTATATTGAAAAAAACCGCATCAAAATCCGTTGCGTAGTTTCAAAGATTTAAGCATACAAAGGGACATAGGGACAGAGAAAGCGACTTTGTTTTATACTTAGTAGTGATTATGAAACGAAAGTTTTAAGTGCTTAAAGACGTAGCTAAAAGTGGTCAATATCTTGACTACCTCAACTGAGATATCAGTTGGGTAGATCATGATGTAAGTCGTACTATAACTTGTATAAACACTCCGTAAATGGCGTCATTTCTGCATCTCGCTACTGTCATTCGTATTCTACTTTTCTGCAAGTAATTTATTTACATAAAAAAACTACGTCACATTTTCCGGCCTTTGGTAAACAACAAGACAATGAAACCGACCTCCAAACTAACTTAGGTGCTAACGAATGCTTTTGTTTCAGTTAAGCAACGCTCATTTGAAAGTCTATTTGGGAAATGACCGGTTGGCTCATTACTTGCTATACTAAGGAACACAGTTTTGAATCATTGTAGAATACCCATCTGTTGATGAGTCCAAATTGTATTTTGACCTTGAATGTAAGAGCAAGGGAAGGAGACTTCTGTTTGATTATTCTATGGTCCTTTAACATAATATCGTATTGACTGATTGTACATTGATTTAATTGTAATGGTGATCAGTAAAATGTTCACTTGGAGGGTCATTTTTGTGACCAGCAATTAGTCATATAAAATAACAACTAATAATTCAATGTGTTATCTACCGCTTTGCATTTTCAGAAGGACAGTATGTTTATGACAACGTATTACAAACGTTGCATGGTAAACAACTGCATTTTCCGCAACGCGTAATTGAAAACAAGACTCAAACATTAGTAACTATATAATATGCTCTATATACCTTAGCTTGGCCAGGTAAACCCATAGTTAACCTTATTTTGAACAGACATTAAAGTAAATATTTACGCACAGACTATTGATAGCCATCTTAAACAATCTTGATTAATCTATTTGCCACATTCACATCTATGATCCTTCTTATACATACACTTCTTTCCTTTTTTAATTTCAAATACATTCATACACTTAATTTATATTTCAATGTACTTCAATAGTTATTATGCGCATTGATATATATCTGTATACAGAAGTAACTATTGTACATGTTTCCATTGACTTCTGGATGTTTTTGTGAGCCCATCAATGAATGGCTTTGGACAGCGCGGTCACGGATCAGTTCATTTCACGTGGAGCGAGGCCTCCCATTGCGTCATGGATGTAAATAAAAACCCATCTGGTTACTGGTCAACTGGTTGAAAACCTTGGTTCAAATAGTCTAAAAGTTGAACAGGGACATATAATAGTTTAAGGAGTTTCAAGAAAGTAGAAACGGGTTGCCAGCGCAATAATATAATAATAATAACGTTTATTCACCACTACAACAGCACTACTATAGCACAGATTTTAATGCAAACATAAAAGTAGTTCTTGTGTCTGCCATTGCGGTTTGAAAAAGGTTCCCTAAAATTAAAAATTAACTTTAAATCTTCAGTCTTCTTTCATGATGTACAAAACAGACCTTATATCACTAGTTAAGTTGTATATATGTATATCCATGGGTAAAAGACGAGGTAATTACCACCTCGTTCTTTATTAAATGTCCTTACATTGTGTATTAAAAATATTTAAGAAAAAGGATAAATTTTCCTATTTCTATCTATGTTTAGAGACTGGATGTAAGCTAAAATGTAAAGAGCGGAGAGCTAATAACCTATCACCAATACTCTATATGAATGGCATCAGTCTTTATATTATAAGGTAATGGAGTAGGTATTCTGTCTATTTTGTCCCTGAAAGGAGTAGAAGGACGTTTTAATGAACGACCTTGTCTATACTTACAAACGCATATAAAATCCTTTAGTAATCATTAGCACATCTATGTATACCTTTACATTAAACTGAGTAAACTTTACAATAATAATATTTATATATTATTTACACCAATTGACCTAGCCCCTTGCTAAGAGCATTTAAGTCTTGTATTGAGGTTTATTAACTCTAGTCTTCATTCAACTTTTACAACATCAAACAGATAAGTTACTTATATCCTTCTATCTAAGTCCCAGTTTAACACAAACGATGTTTTAATTAAATAGATGATCTATAGAATTTCGGTAAACCAATTAGTATAATTGAAGCAACCATTTGGAGTATGATATAACGACTTGCGATTAAAAAGTGACGTGAGTTTGGACTGGAAGACAAACATAAGTGAATGTTGTCTACGTTTTGTAGTGATGATTTTCTAACATAATTAAAAAAGATGGGTTAGCAACCAACATTAAAAGTGTAAAAATAATATTTAATTTTAAAGGGAAAAAAGTAAAATAGCCTCGACATTCTTCGGAATTTTTATTACGTCTACCTCTTTGGAGATTGTGAACGTATGTTGTGTATGTATGTTAGTACATATGTACGATATGTTTATAAATCTATGTAATACCATCATAATTAAGAGAATCTACAGCTGACATTTCATTTTCAGGATTAAATATAGTACCTAATTATATAATGAGAATGAGAGAAAAATATTTATGTGTTTATTAGAGTACCTACTATAATAGAACAACAGCTACACATACCAAGGAAGTTTCGAAACGCCTGTAGCATTTACTACGATAGTATGAGTCACTGTAGAGATAATTTTTATCTCAAGTAGTATCTTCAATAAACCCGGCAATCTGTTTTTACAAGGACTGAATCACTATAAATCAGTATGAATGAATAAAAACACTGTCTACTAAATTCCTTTACACTATTATGACCATGATATCCGAAAGAGATAAGAGTGATCAGGAAATTGGAGTATAAAATAGTGTGTAAGTGAAGTGAGCATTGGTAATTTATAAGTAACTATTTGTTAAATTGGGTATATGAGTAAAATGCATTAGTACAAGTCGACTACGGGACTAGGTTAAAAATAAATCTTCATAATAGTTAGGTTAATTACATGAGCTACGAATATCTCACCTAATTCTTCTCAATTAAATGTTAAAAAATACATCGAAACATACAAAATTTCACCCCAAAAATACTGAACTATACATCAAAATAATATAGTCCCAACCTAAACCTAACCTTTGCTGTACGTATAGCTATATTTCTTGTGTTGGTTTCGGTATTTTTGATGTGCATTTAATTATTTTTCAATGCAATGCAATCAAACTTCGATTTGTCATACAAAGTGTAATGACACACAATATAGGATGAAAGGATGCTGTTTGTTTATACTATACATATATCTATTAAAAGAAAGCTGATTAAGATTTTCAGATCCCAGTTCCATACGGTACAACATTACAAGTATCATACCCTTGCGACACAAACGGACTAATTCAGTTTTGTTTATTTTCGCCATTGAGTCATGTAACGTCGCCAGGTATGTTCCGCCGAGTGCGTCGCTAAATATAGCTGAGGACTTTTGACTGTTGACCTGCCTCATCCATATCTAGGTATGGTATAGTATAAACACCTTTATCGCACTCTTCAAAGGTGTGTTGTGTTATATACTATCGTAAACATTAATTTGTTGATTTATATGTGGAACTTTACATAATACAGTTACTAACACATCGAGGTGAACACATAATTTTATTTGAATAATTCACTTTACTCAATATAGAGTAATTATGCGTTTGGTAATATAATGTGTCGCCAAATATGAACAAAGTCTAACGTCAGCTTAAATGATCCAACTGATCTTTACCATCTCTTTTCATCCGTGCACAATACACACACACACACTCGTCATAAGAAAGTATCCAATTTGTTTTATAAAAAGGTGGATTTTTTTGATTTGCCTGATTTTTTGCAAAACAATAGTTATATACATTAAAATAATAATTATTTAAAATAAAAAGTGAACTCACCATCAGATCGCTTCCCAGCAATGGGATCCGCTTCCATTACCATGGCGGAATGGGAAAGCTCCAGATCCTGAAACAAATAAATAATAAATGTTTAACTAACTAACTAGAGTACCCGCCACATAAGGTGGCAGTAGCCAAACTTGGAACTAAATTTGACGTTTCCGCCATTGCGTGTTATTTTGTATGAAAGGTAAATTTAGTATTACCAGCGTTGTGTTTTTTGCCCACTCTTTGTAATTTTTATGTTTGTTAAGGGTGATTATAATAAATTGATTTCTGGAGTTTCTTGTTAGTTCTTCTCCAAGGGTCTCCGCTGAACTTCTTCTTCTCAATCGTTACGCTCTTATCAGAGTCATCAGGTCGTGGTCTTCATGACGTGGCATCTTGAGCAGCCGAAATGGTTGGTGAACTAACCTCGGTAAAAATATGTAAAGACAATGCTCAGTGCCATGTTTGAAATAGTTTTTTTACATACATACATACACATCACGCCTGATTCCCTGTAGAGGGGTAGGCAGAGATCACGGATCCCCATTTGTCCCGATCCTGACAGACCACTTTCGCTTCATTGACATTCATACATTCTCTAATACACTCTCGGCGGTTATAGGTACTCCTAACGTCACCTTTTTTCAATATAGCGTCTATCTGACTGTTACATATATGTCTTATTAGGCCGGCCCCTACGTAACCGCCCTTCCACTTCACTCATATATATTCCTTTTGTCAATATATAGTTTTTTTAATTTGTACTTAGATCATAAAATAACTTTCAAAGAGAGCTTATGATAGGGCCTATTTTGAATAAAAATATTTTGACTTTTGACTTTGGTATATTAATTTGTTTTATTTGAGTTTATAGCTCTGCAACCAAAGATCGTTACAAATGAAACCTCAATATAATGTATCGAGCCGTATGGCACAGTGAGTGCTAGTTTTGGCGTGTTTACTGGCAACACTGGATTACGCGACTGTGGCGACGCCTCCAACTGCCACCTTATGTGGCGGGTACTCTACATTAAACATAGAGATCCCGCCACATAAGCTGGCAGTAGCCAAACTTGGAACTAAATTTGACGTTTCCGCAATTGCGTGTTATTTTGTATGAAAGGTAAATTTAGTATTACCAGCGTTGTGTTTTTTGCCCACTCTTTGTAATTTTTATGTTTGTTAAGGGTGATTATAATAAATTGATTTCCGGAGTTTCTTGTTAGTTCTTCTCCAAGCTAGGGTCTCCGCTGATCTAACCTCGGTAAAAAATATGTAAAGACATTGCTCAGTGCCATGTTTGAAATAATAGTTTTAATAGATTCGCGATTTATACTCATGATATAAGATATAAGGGTGTGTATAAGATTGATTGCAGCTGTGGGAAATCCTACGTCGAACAGACTAAACCGTCTATTGGCGACAGAGTGAAGGAACACATAATATATGTAATATATAATAAGAAGGATAAGTCCCGTTAATTATTAATCATGTTTGAAATAGTTTAATAAACATATTTTGACTTTGATATATTAATTTGTTTTATTTGAGTTTATAGCTCTGCAACCAAAGATCGTTACAAATGAAACCTATAATGTTTCGAGCCGTATGGCACAGTGAGTGCTAGTTTTGGCGTGTTTACTGGTAACACTGAATTACGCGACTGTGGCGACGCCTCCAACTGCCACCGTATGTGGCGCGATCTCTATACGTAAATATTATATTCACGCCCGTACGGAGCTTACTCTATTGGGATAAGCATAGACTATCGATCGACACCTTGAACGATCTTCACAAATCGCTATCACCTCACTAACACCCATTAACCTTCTCATGCACGTTTTTCTGTTATTGACGCTACGTTCTACCGACTTAAGTAATAAAGTCTCCAAAATAAATTGTATTAGTTAACTATAACAATATTATATATGTGTAGTACATACATGGCATCATTAAGAATGCCTTTATCCATATAAACCTTACGTTTCACCATACAGCCAGTATCCAACGTGACAGATGGAGAGTCAATCGTGGCAGTTATCATTTGAAGCAAGAGCAGCATTTAGAAAACATTTACCCGTTTGCTTCTATAAGCTGGCAGTTTATTTGCATATAAATGATTTTTTGCAATGCTAACAAACTATGCGGGTGAACCTTGTTGCCCTTATCGTATTAACGTTATCCTCAAGACTTTAATCCCTTTCGGAGTTGACGCTTTACTCAGTAACATGCCCATATTTACACATTGATTAATAAAAGGAACACAAAGTTTTAGTATATTAACACGCCTATGATCGATACAAATTGATTAGCATAAGGCAAACAATGATTCTGTATATTAAGTACGTGTATCGCAAGTAAACAAACTGTGTTTATCTTAATCATGGAATTATTAAGCTATGGTGTCATAAAATTTGTAAAACCTACCTGTAAAACATAAGATCCACTTATCTTTCAACATTCCATTCATTCTTTAACAACACCGATAACTATTTACGCTAAAGATGATGAATAAGATAATGATTTCGCAGTTCAGTCCACTGTATATAAAATTTCTTAAAAAGAATAACTAGATTTTTCTTGTTATTTCTTTATGTTATCCAGTGATGTATGAGTTAAGAAACCGATCTATTGTTTAGTTGTTGTTGATAACATATAATAACAATCGTATTAGAGATAAAGATACTACCCGATATTGTTGACATACTAACTACATAACAAACGGTACATACATACATACACATCACGCCTGATTCCCTGTAGAGAGATCGCGGATCTCCATCTGTCCCGATCATGACACTCATACACATTAGGCGGTTATAAGTTCTTCTAACGTCACCCTTTTTCAATATGGCGTCTATCTGACATACAGCATCACGTGCATAATTCCCTAAAGCGTCGGCAGTGCCTTTAGAAAAACATCTTAGTCATTTCAGCATAACTTAATCATTTTAAATGATTCATTTCTGCAATTGCTTATTTATTATAATATATATTCGTAATTATAGTATTTCTTAATGGAACTGCATCCAATCAAGTCCTTCCAAGAATTATGTAACTATCAAAGAGTAGGTGGCAAGCCCATCGCCCGATAAAATATTTGTATAACTCAAAGTACTACTACGAAATACGAATACTACGGTGAGGGAAAACATCGTGAGGAAACCTACTTGTTCCTCGAACAGGTAATAGTTAGTGCTTGTAAATGGCGACATGGCTTACCACCTGTCACATTGAGTACTGACTGGTTAACACGTGGGATCGAGGTGGCCTTAGAATTACTACCTTCGCAATTGCGGATGGACACCTGAACCTCTGACTACCCCGCAAGGGTTAATGGTCGTGAACGCGTATATCCCAAAGTATGACTTGCCGAGAAGATAGGCAGCTATGTCGGTACACTCATAGTTGTTGAGGCACAATGGGATTTCCTATTTATCGTGAATTCCTGTATAAGATTATTGTTTGATAATTCCCCTATGATAAGGGATACTCGATAAGCTAGTACATTGATTAGGTGACGATTAGTGTTTCATTATTGTTTTACCGTTTCATTAATATCGATATATTGGTTACGTAACTTGTAAGATAAAATCTCTTCAAACATATTGTGGTACAAATGTAAATAATATGTCGTAAACACTTAACTAAGTAGTTATAGACTTTTGATTTTAAATACATCTTCAGTCAAGTCTATGAAATAGTTAGGTAAATTTAACAATGATAATGTTATTACCATAACAAATGCTAAAAGATATCCTCCGCATAATTTAATAGGTTTTACCAAATCATAAATGTATCCATAACGTTTGTCTACATAACAACGCTTTTAAACCTGACGGCCAATCATAAAGTAGAAGTTAATGCATACATACGATCACGCCTCTAAATCCCTAAGGGAATAGGCAGAGACTAGATTGCCACCTTGCTTCACTCACACCCATTAAACCTTCTCATACATGCTCATCCGTTCTTCACACTGCGTCCACCCGCCTTAAGAAGTCAGTAATAAGCCAATAACTAAAACTTTGCTGGATCCCGACTCATTAAAATAATATGTCCTTTTAACCTTCTTACTCCTACAAATTTCTCTTACGACGTAAACAAACACAAGAAGTATAACAAAATAAAGTTTCCGAAACGCGATTTGTTTACATATAACTTACATAATCCGACCATCTACAAAGTTGCTCACATAATCCCACCATCTACAATGTTGCTCACACCTCATGGACCGCTAACGATTATTATTACACGGAATCCTCGTCACATTATCGATCTACTTCGACCGCCGATTTTTATGTCAGCTCATATTTTTATTCTCACGATTATTCATTCTTGTTCCCACTTCGAACGGAATCACTAGTGTAGTTTAGAATTAAGATATAGTTTGTAATAAATATTAATTAAGTAAATTGACTTGGTTTTTTTTGAGTCTTCCTGCTGCGCAGATCGTATTTGGCGCAGTCGGTAGGATATTCGCGGTACGGTTCGCGAACGTGTCAAGATTTCCGGAAGATCCTGCGATCGCGTTCTCACGCCGGGTGACTTTCAAGTCCCGAAACGAATATCCGAACTACGAGCAAGCAGATAGGAAGATAGTATCCAACAATCGATACGCCAGGAAAACCAAGCGGTAGCGGTAGCAGGTAGCGGCATGATACTGTGAGTACTCAAATCGATTCATTGTATTGTGTGCTATTAATCCTATCCTACCCTATCCTTTAAGTTTTATAAAATAGTTAGTACCTAGTAGTAAGTCGTTGAGTGATTCTGCATCGCGTCAGAATCGCCGACATAAGTTAGTTGATAGAAGTAGGATAAGTTTAGATACCATATCGGATATTATTAAAAATCAACGTAAGCTTAGTAAGACAATGAATTTAACTATTTCTAATGATATATTAAGATATGCTAGATTTTCTCAAGTAATGACAGTGATTAGTGAAAATATAGATGAATTATTTAATGAATTATTAAGATTAGAAAACAATTTAGTTTTTATACGCTCTCAGAGCACTCATCATTCGATGATAGATTTAAATACCCTTAGGAATATGTTAATTAAGATGAAAAAACTATACGGGAACGATCGTGTTCTTGATATAGAACTTAGGAAGTATTTGATATTATTAAGTCAGGATATTTTTATATAGATAAGTAAGTAGTTATAATTTTCAAAGTACCAATAATTTCACCCACTATATACACCCTTTACCGCATAGCCATTGCCCCTAACAAACAAAACCAAATCCTTATTCCTCCCCATCCTTTAATAGCCACAGCCAAGGACTCATTTGTGTATATCCAGGAGGAATGCCCGAAGATAGAAGAGCACTTTCTCTGCCCAGAAACCACACAGCAGCAGATTCGCACAGATCATGATTGCTTCCATGAAATCATCACGCACCAATCAATCGCAAAAACTTAGTAAGCCACCAAATTAGAGATAACTAAAGAAGCAATAGAACAACTAGACGGCAGGACATACGTAATCAGCTTTCCGAAAACCACCAAGATCCAAACATATTGCGATAAACAATCATATACCCAAGTCGAAGGAACTTACCTAGCAAAGATACCGAACAAATGTCTACTACGAACACCTCAATTGACTATCACCAACATACATGATCAAATAGAAGGACAACCGCTAAAAATAACAAGAAACGCGCCAGCATCTTTCCATTTGAAAATGAATAGTTGCTGATCTGGGGGTGGAGGACTTACATAATCCGACCATCTACAAAGTTGCTCACATAATCCCACCATCTACAATGTTGCTCACACCTCATGGACCGCTAACGATTATTATTACACGGAATCCTCGTCACATTATCGATCTACTTCGACCGCCGATTTTTATGTCAGCTCATATTTTTATTCTCACGATTATTCATTCTTGTTCCCACTTCGAACGGAATCACTAGTGTAGTTTAGAAGTAAGATATAGTTTGTAATAAATATTAATTAAGTAAATTGACTTGGTTTTTTTGAGTCTTCCTGCTGCGCAGATCGTATTTTATACCGTGCCAACAGCCACCGTAAACAGTGCGGCTTAGCGGCCGATAAACTGTTAGAGTTGACATGCTTTTGTTGTGCGTTACACTGGAATGACATAGAGGTTTCACTCTGTCGATACGTGTTGGTATGTCAAGCTTTCTTATGGTGAGACACGTCAGAATATATCAATATTCTATTTTTTTTCGTAGTGAACATACAATTTTATTTACATGAAGTAATAACTACATCAAATTAATAGTACTAAATAAATAAAGATTAAAATAAATTAATAATTATAAAATAAAATCTTAAAGCTAAATGTATTTACAAATAAAATATATCTGCCAAATCACTGGCAGTGGTAGGCAGTATATTAAGTATTCTATTAACTATATTATAGTTAGTAACGTTATAAAGAAATGCGTATGTACTAATGTAATAAAAATCCGTTTACTAACAGAGGTCTACGCTAAGATCAAGCAAGGATACTCATTATTCTCGATTCTTACCGAGCATATTCGCTCTATTGATATCCAGACACCAAACGTAACGAACGTAGCCGAAAAGTCGGGTTAATAATAAAGGTATCTTTATTATACAGGGTGTAACAGAAGAGTGTAGTCATACTTTAGGGCTAGATTCTCTATCACCTACTTAGTGTAATTGTAAAGTTTTAGCTCGATATCTTAAAATCTAGAAATTTCCATAATCTGATACTCAAAAATGAGTAAATACCTAAGTACAAATATTACAATGTCCCATCCCTAGTGCAACTGAAACCAACTAGTAAACAGAGAAAGACAAAAGAAAGTTCGGCGCCTTCATGATTACCGCAAGGAAATTCAATTCGCACTATTTCCTTAGCATTAAGTCGCATTTTCCTGAGACATCGGCATTCGTCAAAAGAATCAGTGCGCCGCCGCACGGTGCTACCTATTGCAGTACATTGTGTTATTGAAAAATCTGTTTGTAGTAAATATGGATTGGGATTTTTGTCGGCGATTCAAAGTTTGTTTACTTTTCAGTAGGTTATTGAGAATTGTAGTCCCGTGCCGACTAAAATAGAATGTAACCGGCTGCCTTCTACCCGGCATGTCGTAAAAGGCGACTAAAGGACTAGGGGGTTTGTTAGGTATTTTGGGCGATTGGCTAGCCACCATCCCCAGTGTACCAAAATCTTTTATATCTTTGTCCCCCAACGACAGGCTAAACGTGACAAAAGGGTCTTTGGAATCTTTTGTTCTGTCCACCCCTTCGGGGATTATGGACGTGATGCATATGTATGTAGGTAACCAAACAAATTTATCTGAACTTTCTTTCACATACAAGATAATTTATTGAAGCCTGCCAACCCGGTTATTATTTTTCTCATAAACATCACGACTGTAATGCCTTGTTCAGTAGTTACCAGGTAAGTACCTACATAAAAACTAAACGTGACGGAAGAGGTTTTATGTTTTACCTCTTTAGGATTTGAAGTCAACGTTTAGCGTAACCTAATCATAAAACTTTCGCTCTTTAATAGGTAAGTGACAGGTAGTTAATCCTCGTAAGGGTAGACTGAACTTAGGGTGACTTAAGATAATTAGCATTGGGTCACATTAGAATTTCAATAGAATCAATACTTAGGATAATAACTGTGACACGGAGTCACTTTAGAAATAAATAGACATTGTCAGCCTTTAGACCAATGATAGTTTAGTCTCTTAGTCGCGTTTTAGGACTTAGGTACCGAAAGAATGAATTCAAACTGGATACGTACATAAACACAAGACAAAGTATTACATATCTTTATGTTTTAAATAAAAACTATTTAAAACATAATTTGAATTTCATTATTTGAATAATTATAATAATAATATTACCCTTCAAATTATGTTATTATTAACTAAGTTAGACTGACCTGTTGGTTTTTATTGAGTTAGCAAATTCTTGATAAGATTCCGTACAATTTCACAACTTTCACATCAATAGTAGGTATCATGACACTGAACCACTACACTTCTTAGTTAATAATAAACTAAGATAATTATCAGCTATTTGCTCAAAACAGTCGGCGCCAAACACTCCCGGTGGGGCGGATCCACTATGTATGTACTGATGTGGCCATCCGCTAAATCACTCAGACCGAATCGCTATAAGAGCTTGTGGTAGGCCCCCAGCTCTTGCAGTCCACTAACTATGTGTAATTCATTCGGGTTATTCACTATTATTACTTAAAAAAATCGGGTATTCATTATTACTAAAAGACATATTAATTAGTTTACTTTCACGTACGAATCTCGAAAATCTCAATATGCAAAAACGTTGCCAACTGGACAGGAGTCAAAAATCAACTGAGTGTCTAAAACAAACAAAATTAACAATAGGTAAATTTCACTCAAAATTCTAAGGGCGATTCCATACAAGTGTAATTTGATTAGGTACCTGTATTTGTGGTTACTTACCTACATTACATTTGAACATGAGATTTTTATTTAATTTAATGATCTACAACTAAAGATACTGAAATGATGGTGTTACGTGCCTACTGATAATGTATTATGAAATGCCCGTGCTAGTCCGGGACTGTCCAGTGCTGGTCTGGCATAAGTTAAATAGAATGTAACCGGCTGATTTCTTCCCGGGATGTCGTAAATGGCAACCAAGAGACCACATGGTCGGAATGTGTGGATAGATGGTATCCACATGACTAAATCATACACACAATCGTACACGATATCTGCCATAATCCCCATAAAAATCAAAAGTAATATAGGTAAATAGGTAAACAAACAAACCGTCTCGGTAGGTATTTAGGTATATAGTAGTATATAGTAGTAGGTAGGCCGGGAATAAGGCAGCTGGTTACCTTTAAGTCCAGACCGTTACGAAGATAAATAGATAGGTAATAATTATAAAAATACATATTATAAAAATGCGCAAGCGACGGAATGTAACATAACTACGTTTACAGGTAGGTATAGGTAACATACCTAACAAACGCCGTAATCTTCATAGGTTTGGACTTTGGACAGAATTTAGGCTTCTAGCAGTCTCCACGGTCTCATTTATTATGTGACGTCACGGGATCTCGCAAGACTTGATGGCAATAGGTAATAAGTGATAAAAGGTAATTCTACGACGACTCTAAGCGATGACTTACGACATTAGGAATGCTAAGCTAATCAAGTACCTAACATGCTCCACGCGTTAATTATGTAAAAAAGTGAACGCATAATATTACAATTGTATGTGAACTCGCCCTAATATCAGTGGCGGCGGCGGGCGGCTTTTCACAAAGAATGGACGGCACCTTCAAGGTGTTGGGGGTGGAGCCTATAGCTTTGAGCGGCTTTCCTGAAAGCGTTTGACTTCGCCGCCTACCTAGACAAGCCTACCTACTGAGTTACTCATAGTGATGGGTCGGAATTTTTTTGCGATCAGCTGATCGTGAATGTTACTCATTTTCAGATAGCTGTAAAAAAGGCAATTTCAGTCCGATCCCACTGAAACTTGGTATTTAGACTAATTAGGTGATGCTTTATACGACCTTGAAGTATTGCTACACTCTTCTGTTACACCCTGTATAAGTCCCGTTTAGTTATTAATCATGAGTATAAATCGCGAATCTCTTAAAACTATAATCCATACACCGTCTCATACACACACGGCAGTTATACGTACATTCTTTTAACATCATCTTTTTTATTAGGAAAGATTTATGTTGCTCATTTAGTTAATCAACGGGTTATGGAGGTGACATGTTTGAATTGGATTAAATAAAAAACCTAGTCATTAAATGAATAATGTATGTTTTAAACGATTGTCACAGGGGCCATCATAGTATAAAGACAACGAATTGATGTAGTGGGAGTAGTAGTAGGTAGTTGTCATCGCAAAGTGATCTACCTAAGGTTCTAATGAGAATTATTCGCTTTTCACGAAGAAAAGGATTCATTTTACTCAATGGTCATTCTTTCTTAAAATTTTATAACGAAAAGAGTTATATATTCACTCAATAATTACTCATCCAAAGACCAAATCCAAAGAATTTTATAGTTAACGAAAAGTGTTATAAACTGTTACACAACCTACTGCAAACAATGATTGTTGTGTCGATACATTGTACTCACTACTAGTATACACTACAGTATGGCTATACTTATAAGCGGAAGTACTATAAACATAATTATAGCTCTAATTTCGGAATAGCGATACCTGTACCAATACAAAACGCGTTCACGACCATTACAGGACCCATGCGGGGTAGTCAGAGGTTCAGGTATCCATCTCCGTCAGCGCAGGTAGTAAATCTATAGCTACCTCGAACCCACGTGTTGACCAGATAGTTAGTTCTCAATGTGACAGCTGGCAAGCCATGTCGCCATTTACAAACACTAACTATTACCTGTTCAGGGAACCGATAGGTATACGTACATGTATATATTGTACCTATAAGTACATATACAAGTATATTTCTAAATTACCAACTACTTCATCGCACGCGTTCCAGCCATATATCTAGAACTTATTTCTTCTATTACCGCACATATACCACGCCTTTATACGTAAAAGTCACGAAAACATTGAGCTACAATAGAAACGCAATTATACACCTTCACGTTGATTTGTATCCATTAGTCATTCAAGGACGCGCACCACGAGACGAACTTTTGGAGGTGGCTTCAACTAATTAACGAGCGAGTGGGTGGGAATAAATTCCATCGCATGTACGACTCGATCGAATGAGTAATGGGACTGAAAATGACTTAATATATAATCTCTTGTTTATCATAATAAAAGCTCCTGATTCAAGTGTTGACTGTTTGATGACGCTGATATGCGTTTTGCATGAGATAAATATAAGATTGTTTTCCTTTATCTGTAACAAGGAACACGTTCAAATGGATACTATGTATATCAGGTAATTCATTCATAAGTAGAAAAGAATACAATACAAATTTACGTTAGAAGGCGTAGCTACTTTACAAAAATAAATATTTATATTGCAAATACTACTCATAAGTTTCACCACAATATTTGCCAGAATGATTTTATGAGATGTAACAACTGTTTCTACACTTTGGAGTACCGACATATCTTTGACAATTGATATAGAAGACAATATAACGTCGAACTTTCACTTTCGATCTCTTTGTATAATTCAAAGAGATATAAATTAGGACTTAAGGTTTCATAACAATCGCCTTATAAGTATAACATTGTTTCCTCACAATATAAGCATCCTACGCACTTATAAATATTGGATGTCAACATCATTTTCAGTCTCTTTCCTTATTTGAACAAATCAGTCTGCTTATACACCTTAGAGTTTTTATAACGTCGTAATAACTACACATACCTTGCTACTTATTTGGTAGAGTAGGTATTTCGCTATAGCCATACCATATACATACATACACATAGCTAACTTATAGAGTAAGGGATAGTATTATATTATCTGTGGTAAGGGGTGGTCAGGACCAAGGCTTACATAAAATACATACTTTCATCCTTTTTCCAGTATGTAGCCTATTTACACATATACACATCATATAGTTTTAAGAGATTCGCGATTTATGCTCATGATTAATAACTAACGGGACTTATCGCATAAGTTTTTTTATATAATAAAATTACCTTTAACTAATAACCCGACGTTTCGGCTACGTTGCAGTAGCCATGATCACGGGCAGACTACTAGTAGTGACCATGGCTACTGCAACGTAGCCGAAACGTAACACATCATATAGTTAATAACATATTGTGACATATCATAAAATGTATAAAAAATATAATGTATAAAAAGGGTGATGTTAGAAGTACCTATACCCATGTGCATGAGGAGATATATGAGTGTCAATGAAGCAACAGTGGTTTGTCACGTTTGGTACAGATGGGGATCTCTGCCTACCCCTCTACACGGAATCAGGCGTGAGGTGTATGTTTGTATCATGCAATCTAACTTGGGTACATTATTACTTAAGGCAATTTGAATAGACTGCAATGTAAGTCTGATTGAATGAATTTGGTAAAACTCATTGTTGTGAACCTAACAATGAGAATAGTTTTAAATGTCCTATATTTAATATTTATATTTTATTATACTTACCATTGATCTAATCAGTATACAAGTATATTATGAGCAACAGTTAAGCAGCTAGTCCAATAAATCAATCACAAACACACACCACATTAAAACAAAAATACTTGTTTTGTAAACACTGACTCACTTCATTTTGCAACCGCTCAGACTGGCATGAGTAATGCGATTGCCTCTACAACTGTTATCAGTTGACTGATAACAGAAATATTTAATGTTCTACAAATCTTAATATAAAAATCTAGGTAAATTGTCCTTATTTAGGCTTAGATAAAGAATGTAATTAGTTTTATTTTATTGCATACTGTTTTGGGACATATTTAAATAAGAACTGAATTTATTATTTTTTTTTCTGATGGATGTCAATAAAGCAAAAGTTGTTAATCAAAATAACAGTGAACCTGTCATCTACACCTCTCCCACTGTAGCGAATTGAGTGTGGTGTGTATGTATGTATAGATGACTTTCTTCCTTTGTCATTCACAGCATAAACAACATCAAAGACACTTAATATCCTTTAATTTTTTAAAACATTGTCCTTAAGATAATTTCTCTATATGTGAATCTCATCACTTGGTAATCAGTGCTGAATGGAAGTAAACCCTTCTGAACATATTTTGTTTTAAAATAGGCTGATATTAGGTATTGCTCAAGGTTATACACTTCACTTAAATCATAGCTGCATGTACACAACTGCATTGCAGACATTATTTGGGTAGAAAGTACTGCATAATTTAATTGTTTGTTGAATATATGATATATATATATACATACTATAAATATATATATACTATTATCTAATCACATAAAACTTACTTCTTTAGATTTAATATTAGTTAATAAACATTTCCAAACATATTTGGCTGAGTATGAATTAATTCATAAACAAAATACTATTAATAAGCAATTAAAATAAACAATAACAAGCAAAAAAAAGGTTTCCTCTCACTACCTATATTCTTAAGGCACATAAGTGAATAATTAGTTTATAATTGTAATATAATTTAGACTAATCGTTTTCTAAAGCCTTAATGCATAAACTCTACAGATTCAAATAACTAGTAACTAAAAAAAAAAGCTATATGATCAGTCAGTGACCAAATAAGACTCAAGTATATGAAATATAAAAATCAGCATAACACAACTTCCACAGACGAATGTCCATGTATGGATGCGAAGCTATTGGTCGTTCAAGGCATCAGCCTATCCAAGGTTAAAAGAGCAATAAAGGTACCCAAACTAATGAATAGTGCGAAGAAATTCTGATGAAACGTTAAGTATATTGTTCTTGTGCGTTATATTTTAATTTATAATGCTTAGAATAAGCATTAAACACAAAATATTTTATCAGAACCATGATCACAGGTGAAACGAAACGCGGAAATAAGTATTTATATTTCTAGATTCTTACCTTTAAAAACGTATGTTATGGTCTTTCCTCGTTATATCAATCCATGAAACACAATTCCTTACAAACACAGACACAATAAAGCACTATTTAACGATATTTTTCACAATATTGGCTATTTTTAGCAATATTTACAAAAGTAAATAAACAAAGTCAACCACTCGCAAAACTGCGCGAAATAAATACGAAAAAAACCATAGTGAAAACAGACACCAAATTACGTCACAAGATAAAAATACAAGTAGGGATGTGAAAAGCAGACTCGCTTGATGTATTCATAATAGCATAATTGATCATTAAGTATTTACGTTAATTAATTATGGTCTGAGTATTAAATTCTACAATTTACAGAGTCTTGCATTATACAATTTATTATATTTACAAAATTTTACCAAGAACTTAGTAGTGTCGGATTTAATTTAGTGATAACTCGATTCCTTCAAGATTTATTATTTTCCATCACTATTAATCTGATACGCAAAAGTCTATGAGTACATGTGTTACTAAACAATACCGACTGAAATAATGAAACCGAAAGTTGTATTATAATATTATTTCTTGCGTAATACACGTATCTATAATATTTTTATAAAATATTTGTTATTAATATTCCTCAGTTTAGATTTCATTATTTATTTTTTCATATGGCAAGCGCAGCACACTTTTGACATGTCCAATGACAGCCCGCTTGTTTCCGGTTGCGCAGTTGTAGCGGGGAGTACGAATTCTGACAGAAAATATTGTGCTATACGAATGGGCGCACGTCCTAAGACATATCTATCGTACGGTTTGTTGTTTTGGTTGCTTTCCATGCCTAAATAAACAGATTATTGAATGAAAACAAGACATATAGTGGTAACTTATACATTGACTGTGTTTGTGTAGTTTATCCGTGGACTTTTAATTGAACTTTTGTCACATTATCATTCCATAATAAAGTCGATATGACTGCGTCTACTATAATTGAACTGGAATCCTGGATAATTTATCAGTGTGTCCTAAATGAATGCCATGTCTCCAGTTGTAAGTATTATTCTAATTTGATAATTATTTATTAACATGACTTTGATACGTAAAATATTTAAAAATTCAATAAATTATTAATTTTGGATACCGAAGTCAGTTTGTGTACGTAATTATAAATTCATAAACAAGGTTATATTATGTTTTCTACCAGATTTAATTAAGGGTATAGAAACTAGCTGTTTAATTTATAATTCGTAATTTATTAGTCGATGGAAAAGGAACGACAAGCATAATATTATAAGATAACTTTCTTATGATACAACTACCTCCCTCCAAATAATTAAAGATTTCGTGACATATGTACATAATTGTCAAAAACCCAATAATTGTTTAGGACATTATAACTTATTCAGATTTAATAACTACTATACGCCAAAGAACGTAAAGTGATTCATTGCGTTTAGTCACAAACCGCGACGTGATATTACTACCTTCGTTATTACTAATGCCCAACGTGACAGTAACACGTACTTAGCCCGAATAATTTGTTGAACGTGTCAAATAGTATTAAATAATTACACAAATATATTCACGCCTAGAAGTCTCAATGGGATTGGCAGGGTGTCGGATAAACCTCTCTGGCCTCTATCACATCCACCTTTTCATTCGTGAATTTCCGTTTTCACACTACGTATGTATTTTTGTAGTTATATATGAGATGTTCGTTTAAATGTTTATCTTTGTGGGGATCGACTTTTGTCTTTGTCTATCTATCCTGTAAGGGAAGTAGAAGCGTGAATTTTAAATTTTATCCAGCAACCAAAGACAGGTGCCTAAATGTCGTCTATTTATGTTCAACAAAACGCTAAATATGTCAATAGCTTCTTCAATACCTTAAGTTATACGTAAAGACATAGCATAGACCCATACATTTCAGTTTAATATCGATATGTGTCTAATATCAGTCAGTATCCCCATACAATATTTTATTATCTGTGCCCATACGGTGACATGGTTTTCCACTTGTCACGTTGTATTCGAAATATCAACTAAAACTTGGGCTTTCGAATGGAATGGTCACTTAATAATTGACACTCCACCTCTGACTACCCCGACAGTGATTCCCGATCGTACATACATACTTATGTGCATGTTTAATTGCATTTCTCTTAAAATTTCCTCACAACATACCGCCAAAGGGCAGTGCTTAACTTAGGTAACCGGGCGAGTGAAATTAAATTAGCATCAATTACAACTAATTAGATCTTGGAAGTCAATGCATACATGTGGTGAGAGGTCTCAAATGATTCTTATTTGAGACGACATACATAATATATCGTCAAGATCTTTTGGGGTGAACAGAATCTGTAAGACACATTCACGTCCTTTAATCCCTTTCGGGGTGGACAGACCATCGGATATATGTTCCTAGGTCACTTTTTAGCATAAATGTTGGACTTGCGATGTCATAATGGAACATTGGTGACAGGTTGCTAGCCCATCACCCAATAGATTCTATTTACCCCTAGTCCTTTAGTCGCCTCTTACGACATGCCCGGTAAGAACGGCAGCTAGTTAACATTCCTTACGTCCTAGTTTAGTACAGGATAAGACACAATATCATCTCTGTTAATCGAAGTCGTAGCATAGGTATCGGGTTGTGATTTAGCTGTATAAAATATTGGAGGCTGATTGCTAACCCATTGTCTAGTAAATCAAGTTACAACTCCTAGGGCCTTAAGGCTTAATCCTTTTCAAAGTGGACGAAACTCTCCAAACAAACGATATTGAAATACAGTATTGGAGTGGATCGTCCAATCTTATTGACTCCTAGTCCAAGTAAAAGATCATACATAATATTTCGTTCAAATCTTTTACGTTACGCTTTCGGAGAATATCTATCTACATATACCATGCAACTAAGTAGGTTTTAATATCGAGACTTACCTCACCATATTTATAACAATAATAAAAATCGTTAATTTATAGTTACAAAAAAAAACAAAATACTAAAAGTTCACAATAAAAAAGTTACAAACTAGGGGGTATAACTTGTGCATGTTATTGTCGCAGCAAAAGCGTTCTAACTCAGCTGGGTATGTTGCGTCTGGTGGCAAACGCAACGCTGGTCTTATGTCAGAACCACTGGAACATAGAACCAAAAACATTTACAACGAATAACGTTATTCATGTTGAGAATTATACACGTTATGATATATTATTCATGGTAATACAAAATATAAGTTATGCAAAGTTTTGTTATGTTATTACAAAAAGTATTTTAGTTATATAAAGTGCAATGCAATGTTTATATTATTTAATAATAACTTAAAACATTCACTATTTACATTATCATCTTGTAAACACTAGGTGTCATTGTGATACAAACACTATAGTTTTGATACTCCTTCGAAGATTACACACGTGAACATACCTATATACTTACTTTTACCAGGGTAGACAGAACGAAAAGTTCCACACAGTTGTCCAATGACATATAAGATCATTAAATATTATCGACGTTATCCGACTATGTAGGTCGTTATTCACATATATGTAAATAAAATTACGAAATATATAGAAATAATCTCGTTTAATCTACTTAAATTATATGTGATGTGATAGTTTTGTTAAATTACAAGAAGCCTTATTTCCTTAGTCGCCTTCTTCATCATACCGGAAAGAAAGACAGCTATTTATCATTATATTTACATCCCAAGGAATCTAGCTATACATATATATTTCTTACAAAATCTTGGATCACAAGAACTTAAAACTAAACGGAAATACTTATAAAGTCTGCGAGACGATGAATAGCGCTGTTGAGCCAGGGGTGAGTCAACGGCAGGTGCGCTTGCAGCCATCTGTCGCGACCCTCCGTCTTCTAAGGTCATGCTGTAACGAACTCCAAGTCTTGACAGTGCGGGTTGGGGATTTGAAATTACGTAACCATGTTCAAACTAAATATAGGTATAGAGACAATATGTAAAAGTTTGAGTTTCGGGAGATAGTCTAGCTGGCTTAAATAATGTTTTTAAGAAGTATTACTTCTTTGTTTTATTGTTTAAATGTGTCGAAGGGTTATTATTAATATTATGTTCTGTCTATGGTTTCCGATTTATGTATTTAAATTTCATAATGCTGATGTACTGCTGAAGGCTTACAATTTACTCTCAAATATGAGTATTTTGTTTATTTTATTCTTTATTTGTTGTGTTTGACCCTGTGTTCCACCCAGAAAGAGAAAATCATACAGTAAAACTATTAATAATGGAAAGTATAAAATACAGCGATACAGTATAAGAATCTATTGTATTAATTAAATGAACCATGTCTTTATAAGTTGAAATGCAGGTGGTAGATTAAAATAGTAAACATTATTATAAAGACTTGCATTCCAATAGCATAACGTTATAAAGTAATGTAACAATGAACAAAGTAACAGATAATAAAACTAACAAAGTGTATATAAATTGTGTATGAATGTTTCGGTTGTAGAAATTCCAATATAACGATGTATGTAGTTAATTATATTAACTAGGAAATAACATACATACCGTTATGCATATGCAGATATTATTATCTTTTTAAAACAAAATACACTTAAATTTTTTTAGCATGTCTGCCTAATTAGCTAAAATTTCCGACACCATATCGAAAGAGACGACTACGAGACTAGGGGTAAATTAAATCTATAGGACTATGGACTAGCAACCTGTCAACAATAGTCCATATTAATGCCATCTTACCCCGATACTAAAATTATGTGTCAGGCCATTTCGTGTCAAGAGATATTAAGTGTCCGAGGTGCTCTATACCCCTTTAAGGTCAGCAGTTATACATAGACATAGTTAAACACATACATATACTTATTTTCATCAATAGGAAACATCTAGAAGTAAAAATAGGCAGAGACTATTAATCACCACTTTAATTATATTGACTAATAACTCTTGCTTCACTCATACCCATTAACTTTAAACTATATCTATTTTTCCTTAATCCTAAGATGATGACCGCTAAAAGTGACTATGGGCAACCCCACTGATTATATCACTAGACACGTGTGTTATTCCATCGCTTGATTTACGACAATACACAAATGGAGTGAGTAATTAAAACACTGCCTTTACAGAAGTCTCATTAACATGAACTCAGTGGATGCGTGATAGTATGAATAATAAGATTCTTTGTAAACAAGACTAATTTAGGAAGGTTTTTGGTTAAGTTATGGATATGATATGAATGGTTGTGAGATGCTACTGTATTATAGGTCCTTTCAACTTTGCATATAGTAAATGGTCTAAGGACACCTGCTACTAATATTATTATGTAACCAGTGGATAGTGTTCTATGAAGGACGATCGGCTAACCACGTAAAATCGTTACTCTACTCTCTACTCAATACATCAAACATACAAATAAGATCCCTATTTATCCCATAAAGGAGACCGGCCCTGACGCCTTTGTTATCTAATATACGTATATTTTGAAGAAATCCAGACATTGACAAAACTGTTAGTGTGATTGTAATAAATAGAAAAACAATAAACATTAGAATATAACAAGTGGAATATTTTATTCGAATTCCAAATCAGTATGGATTCGTTTCTACAGCTGAATAATGTCAAATAATTTATCTATTAATAAACCAAACCAACTTTAGACTACTTAGAATATAACTTTAATAACTCAAAAATACACTGTAATTCTTTATAAACAACTTTTACTTTTTAGTTTCGCTCGCTTATAAGGCAATCCGAATTATATAACGTATTCACAAAGCATTGTCATTGAGTTAGATAACATTATGTGTCGGATAAGAGATAAACTTAGCACCCAACTATGCTTTTACCCCTCACATAACTTTCAAGTAAAAGCGTGAGACACACTATTGTCTCTGTTCAAGATAATGGCCCTATTTGTAAGGCAATTCACATACGTTCCATTTGGTAGCTCAATTCTTTAAATATTTCTATTCTTAGCTTCTAAGTTGATGAGTTTTATGATGAATGTTTATGTAATGATCTGATTGTTGACACAAATATGCATTATGATGTTACTAGTAAACAAACTATTTCGTGAACAATATCTTTTATATTAATAGTTCATGATATTTGAGATTATATGTTACTTCATTACTTCTATTTATAAACTAATTTATTATAGCCGAGTGTATAAAACTTCAATAAATGTAGCAAGTTACCTTCTGCTTTGTATATCATAAGAAGCGACATAAAAGAATCTAGGTAATTTCTAATTTTGAGGCAATAGTTAGTCGACATCATTAATATTTCTCATTCCCTTACACCATATTTATCAACATAAGTTTATGCAGTACTTCTAGGTATGCCCTTCCCTTTGAAGATAATGGTAATGAGTACTCTGAGAATATTTTTACGTATCCATTTTATAGTTAAAACACACGTGTTCTTAATACCTCCCTATTAAGTTCAAACCTCACTGTAGTAGGCAAGCAAGCCTTTTAAGTCCAATAGTCATAATGAGTTTACCTTCTAAGTCGGCAGTCGTCTCAATGCCCAACTGTGTCAGGGGTAGGTCATATGGGGAGCCTTGACACTGCCTTTTTCAACTACCTGCAACTTTTCTGTAATTGTAACACTGCGGAAAAAGTGCCCTTTCTCTGTGATATAGATATATGTATTAAAGGTACTCATATTTTTCAAAACCGTCCCTTTAAAGGTGGTATATAGAAATCATGGGATCCCATTTTGTTGGAATTTGATTTTCTTACGTTCAGTTAGTCTTAACAGAGCATGCATTTGGCCATAAGTTGCTCGCTATCGGATTTTTTACCTAATTGATTTCATGTTACTGACTGTTAGCAGGAATATGTACTATTTTACTATTATTATCAAATACTAACACATAATTTAAAAGCCTAGGACGAACCAGTTCACAGAAATCGTGTTTGACCACTAACATATTAGTTCAACAAAAGTTTCTTACGAAATTACTATTTCTAGATAAATCGATTCGAAGACAATCCAATTATACTATTTCCAGTACCGATTCACATGCTTCAAGTAATCGGATATCGATCAAGAATTAAGTACAGGCTGTGGTTAGAAGGACTCACAACCGTTGTGTATCGAATGTCATTCCGCGTTTGACGTAATCACTGGCTATACAACCTCCTTGTACAATGGTTATGAATGCATAAATACATGCACATCCCGGTAGTTTCCTTACACAGGGGTAGACAGAGTTCCCCATATGCTTGGCAAACCACTTTCGATTCATTGCCATTCATACACCTCCTCAAACACACTCGGCCGTTATAAGTTCTTCATATGTCACCCTTTTTTAATATGTCGTCTACATTACCTATATGTTGCTATAAAACCTCCTTGTTAAATGATTATGAATGAATACAATTCTTTATAATGACGATGATGACTAAACAATGTCAATGGACTCATTATCTAACCCATACGAGGCGATAAAGGGACTGTAGGTCAATGGAAGCTATTGGACGATAGTTTAAAATACTTTAAGTACTTATTCGTAAGTTTTGTCTTAATACGGTGACCTTTACGTAAGTATAACGAAAATAAATACAGATTAAGTGATGAAAATGAATTATTCAACAGAATTATAAAATCACTTATTGAAAGAAAAAATAATTATATTATGTTATACGTGCCTATATGAATCAATATGTTACATAACTATGAATACCGTTTTAAAATTTTAATCTATTCAACTATTGACATGAATAGAATGAGACTAAACGTAATTCTACTCTACATATACTGATGACTAGGAACCTTATTAATGTAACTTGTTTTTTTCGATGGACTGGTAATTCATCACTTTTTTCTTATATCTTCTAATGAATGTCAATTTAATGAAGTTAATAAACATGATTCGCACTTTTTGTCAATCTAGAATATTCGCGTGGCCATAGCCTTTCACTACATGTCATCGTCATATAATGAAACAGGTTTAACGGCTCAACTTGTGAGCGTTATTTGTCAAAATCCAAAGACAGTTCCGGTTTTTGCAATACAGCCTTAGTAATGATCTAATCATCCTCAAAACATACATACGTATACTTGAATATTCATATACTTATATTTAGAACTGAATTTAATTTGTACTTTACTTACGAAATTTCGAAGTCACTAGAACAAAATACTAAAGTTTACCTGAGTAAAGTTTGGCATATAACTTGGTGTAAGACACATATTGTTGACGTGTTAAGTGTATGAGTAACTAGCTTGCAATATAGGGTTTCCTACCTAATTAGTGCTAAATCTTATTTGTGTCACCTAAGCATACATACATACACGTAGTACATAGGCTTGATGCCTAGTTCCCTGTAGAGGGGTAGGCAGAGATCACGTATCCCCATCTGTTCCGATCCTGACAGACCACTTTCTTAACACCTCCTTATATACACTCGGTGGTTATAGGTACTTCTAACGTAACATAACATATCGAGAAAGTAGACTATTTTCTGCTTTTACCATGAGTAATAAATCGCATAGTTCTATTTATGTCTGTCAGTTGATTTACATACATCCTAGATATGATGTAGCATTGTGTGTATCCTATATGTGTGTTCGGCCATTGCGACTCGTACAAGAAAACGGAGCGTGATCAAGCGTAGCGGATCTGCCCAACCCACATGGCTCACTAGGGTTCTATAGTCAGAATAGGATTAGAAAAGCAACTTTATTAATTTACAAGAAAACGGGACATATCGCGTTAGGTTGATACATTAATTAAAGTGTTAAAGTTAATTTCTATCAAAATGACGTTCCGTGAACAAGGTTGGGTAGCAAAAGTACGTTTATATGTATGTAATATGTATGTGTGGTGAAAGACTTAGTATAGCCTCATCGATATCAACCTGTGTGTGATAAATTAGGCTTCGAGTGGTCGATTCTTTGGAATGCCGAAAGTGTTTAAAAGGTTTTGACAAGTCTTACATAGGCAACTCCGGCTAGCCGTGGCGATATTTTAAGTATTTAGCCAATTTCCCACTGAAAAATATAACTCTATAATGTTTTTTGTATCTGCATCTTACATAACATAGTTTTGACATTTGAAGATATTAAATATTAAACTTTATCGTCTCGTATTATTCACGCTGCGATTGTTCACATGAAAATATTTGACGAGCATTGTTTTCACTTTTCAGTCTAATTACAATCTATCACCATTCCTCTTGTTAATCTTTTGTCATTTATCTTTAAATATCCTTAATCTATCTTTAAATACAGTTCTGTATGCAAATATCGTCCCTTTTTTCTCTGTTATGACCTATCCATTTCGGTACCTTGATATTCATATACCTCCTTAAATACACTATCAATCATAGCCACTTCTATAGTTACTGCTACTACAATGCTTCAATAGCACCTACGGAATCTGCATCACAATATATGGATCATTCGAGTGAGTCGTTTATTAATATTATTGATCCGAGGCAAATGCTCTCACGCCACGGATCGTGTGATTGGATTCGCGGTGTTTTGTCGTTCGGATGCCTCACTCTGCAGTTTATCAAAATATGGCAGAGGAATGTCGCCTTTTTATTGCACTTTCTGGTTAGCTGTGATACAGGTAGACTTGATTGGAATGGATTGAATTCTTGTACTTATTGGTACGGGATAATACTCGTATGGAATCTTGCGGAAGTATTAAGAAGTGACTCTGGTTTTTCAAACGTTTCTAAAATACCATAGGTTTGGCTTTAATTCTGAATTTTCATCCTGACGTATAAATTATTATTATTAACTAACTAGACTTATATCAAAGCCAGTGCAATGCAAGAAACGCTGCTATTTCAATGTAGCATTAATAAGAATTTAGCCATTAATAAATGACATTAGCCATGGTGACATTAAAACTTCCGGCGTCCGTTGATAACAAACAAAACACTCCCTGTATGTAGCATAATAAAGTTTATCACACTGTGACGAATAATTAGCCCTGTAACAATGTTGGTTCACCGGATTAACGACCATAAAATGCTTCAGCATAATGATGTCATTTGATTGACCAATGTATAACCATGTCTGATATACATAAAGGACCATTTCTCTTAAAGTAAAGACAAATTATTTATATACATTAGAAGTACAAAGTAAATACTGTGGAATGAATCCCACATATCATAACATATTTATCATCAGGCTAACAGGTTTTGGTGATATAATAATAGATAAATAATATTTATAATATTTGAGACACTAGTACACCAATTGAACTAGCCCCATGGTAAGTTCATTTAAGACTTGTGTTGAGGGTATTATATATAGATAAATACATATATAGCATATATAATCAACAGCCAGCCTGGAAAGCAGTCAAAAAGCGTAGTTCTTAACTCTGCCTCCACCGGGAATTGAACCCGGGACCTCACGAGTAGCGTTCAAGTATTTAACCGATCGCGCCACGGAGGTCGTCGGAGGTGATAATGTACCTCTACAGAGGAATTGGCAATTTCCTTATCCTAATACATGTAAAGTCCAGTATAATCGATATAGTCCAAATCTTTGTTGATTTATATGAATGCAGATATAAATAAAGTTTCGTAACTTCATTGTGTAGGTCGCGTAACCTTAAGAGTTTGTTTTCTAGAATCGCATTTCAATAACAAGCTCAGATATTAGATTATAATTCTATGGCAATAAAATAATATTGTACGTTCCTATTTAAAGTCATAAATGTTATAATCTGCAGCCATTGTTCATATTTACGATTAGTAAATACAATAAATGTTACTATGCGTCGGTTGATATCTAGGTGGATGCATAAAGTATGACACTTACTTTCAATATTAATTCAACTATCAATACTTCATATTTACTTATATCGTCGAAGACTAAGATAAATAGTTTATAAGGTAAATTTTAATGGTAAATAAGTATAATAAATAATTGTATTAAGTGATATGTGAATTTCTTTCGAAATTTACCATAATACTACATAATATCCTGTATATTACTCGTAAAAAATCATAGATTACGACACCTGAGTAAATTAGTAGCGAAGTATTAAAGACTCATGCTTAATCAAGAATCGAATTCATAGCTTCTGCGTGGTGTATATATTTTATTTAGATTCTATACGTTACCCTTTTTAACTATTTTATTTTAAATATAAACGTTGTTCTCCAGTGGTTTTGACATAAGACCAGCGTTGCGTTTGCCACCAAACGCAATATACCCAGCTGAGTTAAAACCCTTTTGCTGCGACAATAACATGCACAAGTTATACCACCTAGTTTGTAAGTTTTTTTTAAATAAACGCTTTTTATTATTATTATAAATAAACAAAATGATTAATTTAGATTCAGCTATAACTAAGGCACCTAGGCATTAGATTAAACTAAGATGAACAAAACCTGTTTGGACTCAAAACGAGCAAACGAGTTACCAAAACAGAAGCTTATTGAGTCATCTGAATGACACCAAAGTGACTCACTAAATATACAGTTGGCCTTTAGATTAAAGCTTGCCTTGATCTTCTTATCTAAACTTACATTTATATGCACACATACATCACGTCTGTCATATTCTTAAGGGGTAGTCAGAGATTAATAATCACCATTTTTACCAATCCTGGCTAAAACTTACGTTAATTTTACATGTACCTCTTAATATGTGTATGTTCGGTGGTTATAGTTACGAGTATTTCTAATAACACCCTTTATCATACTATCATACACATACATATCCATCACGCCTGATTCCCTGTAGAGGGATAGGCAGACATCACGGAGTTCCATTTGTCCCGATCCTGACAGACCACTTTCGCTTCATTGACACTCATACATCTTCTCATACACACTCGACGGTTATAGGTACTTCTAACGTCACCCTTTATCAGTATGTCATCAATTTGATTGTTACATAAACTTTTAGTGATTAATACACACCTCCTGGTAAACAAAACAGAGGTAGACAGATGGTACAAATGACACGAAATTATTAGTCATTACGTAATTTAAATTGTGCTAATCTATTTTAGGTTGAGTGTACTAATTGTAAGCATATTATTATAGAATAAATTTAGTCAGTGTCTGTTAAGGTATTTACACTAAGATCTATGGTTGGTTACCTACCATTATCACATTTAACAGACAGTAAACAACAACATAAATAAGCGACCAATGTAGTTGGTTAGTGCTAGTTTGTTTTAATTACTGTATTCTACTTTCTCGCACTCAAAAGTAGACATTAGCTGAACAATTATTTTTCTCATCTCAGCGTAGAGTATCGTATATTATTATGACCTGTTTGGTATGTATGATTTCTATTTCATACATACGATTGCATTCATGTCCGGTTAACTAGAACTATTGCTAAAAATTTAAACATTCCATCCCTATCGCTATAAACACTTTGGTTCTCGAAGATATTAATTTTGGGATCCTGTTTATTGTAATATTGTTTCATAATTGCCCAAATATTGTTAAGTTCACAAGTTCCAAATTATGCAGCGTATGGTTTAATTATTTCATAATAAATTACGATCTCTATCCTTGCAGGATAGTCAGAGGGTTATATGGCTTAAACTAAGTTAACAACCAACTTTCACCAAATAGTTAGCATCCAATGTAACCAGTGCTAATGATATCTTCTTTCAAAGAATAATATTGATATCTTTATTCAGACATCCACAATAATCTTAGCATGCTGTTTAGTTTTTATCAAAAATATATGCAAAGACATTTTTTTCAATACAGCACATTTAAATCAATACAATAGTGTGTGTTTTAATGTTTAATTCATTTACTACCACCTCAACCAATTTAATATTGTTTTGCTTTTTACAACTGTATTATTTTTTGTTTGTCTTTTTTTGTTTTAATATTTTATTTTATTTATTTTCAGGAGTGACGTTTGAGAATCCTCGCTTGGTTTTTGTTTCTTTTGAGTTTTCGTTGCGATTTGCACAATGGTTTCATGTAAGTTTTGTTTTGTTATTTTATTTTTTTGTTATTTTTTATTATTCCATGCTAGATTTTATGTACTGCTTGTGTTAATCAATGCATTATATGTTAAATCATGAAGCTTTTTGTTTCTAATTACATAAAATAATTAATTACATTATTTTGTTTCTTCAATAATGGAGAACTTTTCTATAACATACACATTACTTTAAGTTTAACGAATCACTAGATATGTTAAAAAGTTTCAAAAAATCATCTCGATTACTGAATTTTTTCTAAATCATTTTGGGTAATGAATATTGGTTACATTGCTAAACCATATCAATTTAAATCCAATAAAATTCATTTATCCTTTATTCCTTAGTAACCTTTTATGACTTATCGTAAAGAAACAACTTATTTATTCAATTTCACCTATTTAATATTAGCGGCCATAGATTTACTACCTCGTCAATAGCGTAGACATATCCGACAACGATGCGACTACACCGCAAAGGTTAAAAATTCTTAGTGTTTACTTTGTTTGAAGATTTTAATAATAATTCAGTGTCATATAATAATATATGCTGTTATGTTATATAATAATATTAAGGCTGGTATACAAATCCGGGAGTAAACACCCCCACCCCAAGTTAGAGGTCTATCGATCATGGCGCCCGTTGTCATGGCAACCGGATGTCTCACCTTGATCCTGGCGTCCTTCGGGAGCAGTCACGTGACATTGTTATGGTTTACTATATGATAAATAAATAAATATAATATAATGTTTAAAAAATAAATATAATATAACTATTGCACTAATTAAACTAGCCCCTTGGTAAGTTCATTTAAGACTTATGTTAAGAGTACTAGTCAACATATGTTTAAGAAATATATACTTATATGGATAGATAAATACTCATTTAGCTAATATTCAACGACAAAGCAGTAGTTCTTAACTCTGCCTAAACCCGGAATCCGGGACCTCTCGATTAGCTTTCAGGTGATGATTGCGCCATGGAAGTCATCAAATAATTAAGTGATATAGATTGATTATTAAAGTATTATATTATAACTGGCCCTTACGTCCCTTGCGGGGTAGTCAGGGGTCCATATCTGTAATTGTTATCATCAGCCTGATACTGGATAAGTCCACTGTTGGACATAGGCCTCCCCCATAATACGCCACTACTTCCTGTGGGAGGAGGTATTCTCATTATCGCCTGTTCCTTTAGAGACGTAGAGACATGTATGTATGTAGTGTGATATATTTTACAAAATGCTCAATTTTGTATACCTTAACAGTAGAACTGTCTTTATGGAAAGAAAGATCAGACAAAGAGCCTTGAGTGGAAATGTCAAGATGCTTGTTAGGGGAGGAAATTGTGACGTTATAAGACTTGAAGAAAATTCGTCGCAGAATATCTAGATGGAATTTTATTAAACCTAGCATTAAGAATCACTTAGATATTTTATATTAAAACTAGCTAGCTTTATAATTTGAAACTTCGAAGACGAGCAAAAGGGTACTTTAATAATTTATTTATACTTCATATCATTGTAATAAACGAGTAAAGTTAAAGTACTTCGTTACACGTTCGTAAAGTAAAGGGTGACTTTAGGAGTACCTATAACCGCCGAGTGTGTATAAGAAGATGTATGAGTGTCAGTGAAGCGAAAGTAGTCTGTCAGGATCAGAACAAATGGGGATCCGTGATCTCTGCCTACCCCTCTAAAGGGAATCAGGCGTGATGCGTATGTATGTATGTACTTCGTCATAGTATGATTTCGGATGAATAAGTTACTTGATAGTTCTCGTTTTATTGGTCAATAACAGTGAAATTTATTACATTATATTCTCTTCCCATGCCGTATAATATGTAATTTTTAAAGAATACAATTACCTACGTTTTTCCAAGGATTGTTCGCAGAGGCAACTTTAGTACTAGTAGATGGATTAGCAACCTGTCACCGATACGCCATTATAATCTACGACGAACATTATAATCTTTTAACTATAATTTGCCGACCTCCGTGGCGCGATCGGTTAGCCGCCTGAACGCTAATCGTGAGGATCGATTCCCGGTGGAGGCAGAGTTAAGAACTACGCTTTTTTTCTGCTTTCCTGTCTGGTCGTTGATAATATATGCTATATATATATGTATTTATCTATGTATAATAAGTGTATACTTCTGCAAAATACGTTGACTAGTATCCTTAACACAAGTCTTTAATCTACTTAGCAAGGGGCCAGTTTAATTGGTGTAGTACAATATATTGAAAATATTAGAAGTTGTATTGTGTGTCCCAATTCTATTCTTAGAGACATTCTATTTAAAGGAATGTTTATGAAATGTGCCAGGAAACGGGATGCGGTCTCTTCCTTTATTGTTTTGTATATTTTTCACGGAAACTAGCTTATTATAGTCGAAACGTTTGCTTAATAATGTCATCGTTCGCGCATGTTAACGGGTTTGAAATAAGACACATTTTAATAATCGCATACCAAAACGTTGTAAAAGAGGACTCAGGGTTTATGGGTATTTATAATCGAATTCATCTCGATATCTGATTTCCTATGCAAAATGTTTATGACAACATATCTAACACATGTACCGTAAGAATTATTTGAGTAGCTATTTTTATACCTTACCAAAGTAGATATTGTAATAACTTGATCTGAAATTTAATTTAATTGATTGTAATTTCATTCAAATGTGTTGTGTCTATTTAAATTTTGTATGTTATCAATACGATGCAGGAATACAAGTATTATACATCACATTAGTAATTTCATATCAATCAATGTGGGAATCTTAGTAGAGATATTAGGTACATATTACAGAAATTATTACACTTCGTAATCCATGATCATTAACTCTTACCACAACTTTTCATCAACAAGAAAGACAACTATTTACTTCATAAAACCTCTGTTCACATGTTTGTATAGCATCGTAACCACTATGTAGCCTTTGCGTGTGGACACGCCACTAAAGTATCAACAAAGGAAAATCGATACAATTTTTATGGCTGAACAGCGGAGGCACCGTGTCACTTTATACGGCAGGACCCTAATTTACAACCTGTGTGAACAATGGAAATGAAATGGTTCAACTCTTCTAGTTGCTGGGTTGCTTATGCCTTTTGGTTCGGAATAATTTAGTGATAGAATTGATTGTACATGTTGGTTCAGTTCAATTAATTAGTGTCGTTGTTGTATTTATGGAACTTTAATTTAGGCATGGTATCACATTCGTATTATTTAATCCTCTTGAGTGCATTATGAAATTTTATTTTTGTTCTTACTATCTGGCGAACAGTGTATTTAATGCAACCCTAAAATAGTTCTTATTTCGTTGATGTATTTGAATGTAGAAACTTATTTAACTTAGTAATTACAGACGGATTAGTAGATTTTCGAGTTATGAATGGGGTGTCAAACTGTCTTCTATAATCTATATCAATATCATGGCAATATGCGGGAATGATAACGGTTACCAAGTACACACTAAGCATCCAAGAGTTAATCATACCCGAAACCTATAGAATAACGTGCCCAATACACACATTTATATCCCTCAGACTCAAGAATCCCGTGACGCGTCGCCGTGACGCACCGCACCGCCGAAGCGTAAAAATGTAGGTCTGCCTATAAAACATTCAAATGCTTCGGAATAGGGTTAAGGGTGCTATCGATCCCCGATGGAAGTGGCGTGTCACAGCGGACTAAGCGCCACATCCAAGGTCTGAGGTGCCATTAAAGAAAAGCTCTTCGTTCGCTCTATTAGCATTTGTATCGGCTCTTTCTGGACTGTTCTTTGCCTATCGGAAGTTACTTTGATTAATAAAAACAGGGTTTGGTAGAAGCTTTGTTTTATGAGTATTAGGATGGTATATATACATTTATGGGCGTCATCTATTTCGATGGCGATTCTTGGAGGATGAGAATTAAATATACACATCAAATGTCAATCATTTTATTTACTATGAGAGACCGGGTTATATCACGATAAATTAATAAAGATATCTGATTGCCTTTATTTTTGCCCGACGTTTCGACCCAGTTTCATAGGCCAAATGTCAATCAGCCAGAATACCTTGGTATCCTGTAGTCGCTGACATATCGTGAAGAAAATAGCTAGTTCATTTATACTTCATTGCCAGATACATACGTATGAATAGGATATTAAATATAAGGATCATAAAAACATTTATTGAAAGTCAAAATGTATGGTTCAAGAATACGTATTCCATTCCGAAATGTACAAAAGATCTGGGTACTGCACAACTAATATCTAACTAAAAGTATTATTACACATATCCTTGTAGTTATAACGTCTTTTCTTACTTACGTTCTTGTTTTTTCTTGTAAGTATTTAAACGTTTGTACGAATTCGAAACGGTCCGTTTCATGTTGTTGGATGTCGTTGCTAAATGGTTAAATTAGCCGCTTCATTGGAAGATTGTACAAGTGCAGTTACACTATTGCCTCAGACTTCGTAAAAGAACATCCTTCGTTATGAATTTATGATAATGCGCATATGTTTTGCGTACCAAGTACATAATGTATTCCTACATCGTATTGCTCAATGAATTATTAATTAGCAAACTTATCGACTAATGAGCTAAGCACGAATATGATTGTGAAGAAAGAATACCCTGCATACGTACATACAAATCTTTGTACGCTTTTCAGAGGTAGACATAACTACGAATGATGTATAATGTTCCTTGTGTTTAAGAGAGCTTAAATGATTACCGTAGTATCTACGACCACGTTTTTTCATATTTCCAGTACAGTAATAGACAACGAGTTGAATCTATCGAATATAATAGACATTAAAAACCCATAAACCCAAAAATAGCGGCTATGCCTAAAGGGATAAAGGTCCTGATTACATGGCACACGCGACGTAATCTCATCATATTACCATATACGTACTCGGAATACAAATTCCGCCTTTGTACGCCACAGCCCCCTAATGAAGGCCGCTCGAATCAAATATTGGCAGAGCAAACCCTCCAAAGATTGAGGCTTTCGTCTCAAGGCGCCTTCAAGATGGACGCCACTCGAGGTTTTTTCAAATCGGCGGAGAAGCCTTATTGAATTGATTTTAGATGGGAGATATCAAAGGTATTGGATTTAAATTAGTGTTCTGGGTTCTTGTCAATTTATTTATCAAACTACACAAACAGATTCACGTATATAATCTCCAGTAACCGATATATTCGGGGCAGAAACATATAGGAGTATAATATTGGAGATTCAGGCTGGTCTATAGCCCAAGAATTTTGTTATATAAGACACGACGTTAAGAAGATTGTATAATATCCTTAGCACTGTTAGTCAAAACTATGTTTATAGTCATTTGTCACAAAGCTTCATATTTCATTTAAACAAAAGCAATTATCTAGAGGAAATTTCTAAGAAACAGGATACAATTACTTAAGCTTCCATAGAAACTGTCGCTACGTAGAGGGCGATAAAATAGTAATTCAGTAACGGGGCCACACCCCAATTTGTTTGCCCAATTACACATGGATCGTTTTAGTAATTAAGCCAATGCGATCGTGTCACTTCGCATGACTAGACCCAGGCACTCACGAAACTAACCTAAATTGTACCTGCCACAAATTGAGATGACACGGACAGTACTAACTAACGACATGCTAACCTATTATTGTTGTCTAGAAAGTATAATATAGGTAGTTTTGAAAGTATAAAATAGTATATACATATAAGACATGTTTGCCTCTTTGATATGTCTGAATATACCATGAATATACCAATTAAAATCATTGAAATGACACCAGTCAAAAGTCCCTTTGATATGACTATAATTATGTAGCTTATAACACGATTGAGGAAATAAACCCGCGAACTAAACGCAAAGGGATATAGATTGACTGAAGCGGTTTTGCATGTGTGGGTAAAAAAAACTTAACTTAGTCTTAACTATATCTTATTTATCAAGATCACAACAAAGACTATTATGGCACAACGGATACCCAATAGATTTCATTCCTTTTAAAAAGAATACCATTTACTTCCCAGTAACACGTCAAGTGTACGTATCTTTCAAAGGCAATCGAGTAACGACACAATAACACAGCGATATATCGATACGTGGTACCGAGCCACCGCAGTGCAGCTTGCAGTACAAAGGAATCGCCCGAGTTAGCCAATTAATGAGCAATTGTTCGTAATTGTCTCCATGGAGCGATACTGAGTCGACGGACTGCTCAAATAAACGCAATTCTACTAATCACTAACAATTGGTCTTTTCATGGAATTTAAGAGTGTAATGACTGATACTAACTGGGACTCAAGTCTGCAGTTTAGCACAATCATAGTTCAATATCAATTCATTAATAGTGTGAAATTGGCAGAGGAATTAGGAAAATTATCAAAATTTAACCATTCAATGCAGCAAAAATGAGAAATTATGGCCTAAAAATTAATTCTTTGCTATTCCACTAACAACTTCACACCGTTACTGATGGTATATAGAACTACGGTTTTCCAAAAATCTTACTGGAGTTGAGATCCTGGTCAAGTACAAACTGAAAGAGATACAATGGTTAAGCGAATATTTGTAGAGAATTGGAGGTGGTTGAAACACTCCGATTACGACAAAAAAAGATAATAGTAGTACAGAGTAAAAAAGTGAGACTTACAGAAATAAAATAGACACACCACTTTGTTTAAGTACAAACTATTATATGAATGCTTTAAAAAATGAGGTAATTTAGATTAGTATCCATAGACTAAGTATATTTAACTTAACCGTATTACGTCAACTTTTATAATAATGTTGAAAGGATATCTATAATAGTAAATGCACTTATTTATATTCATTGCAATACTTGCTTGGATCTTCAACCCTTGCGTCATTTTGCATCTATTTTAACTTTTAATAATAATTTTATACGTAGAACCATTGGATTCTTATTAAAATAACATTAAATACAATTTTGCTGTACCAATATTTGAAGTGTTACCAATTAGTGGAATCAAGCTATTGACAAAATCCGAGAACTGGTGACCATTATCGAACATGTAGGCGACACTGGGGACGCAATTTGTCAACTCAACTTGGACACTGCTTTGACAACGGATAACTTATCATGTACAGTTATGTAGAAGGTATATTTATGTCATTTTAGGTAATAATTGGGTGAAATAGAGAATGGATGTTACCAATGGATCATACTTATATATACATGCAAATCACGCCAGATTCCCTGTGGAGGATGAAAAAACAAACGCATTCACGACCATTAACCCTTGCGGGGTAGCCAGAGGTTCAGGTGTCCATCTCTGCAATTGCGAAGATAGTAATTCTATGGCCACCTCAAACCCACGTGTTGACCAGATAGTCAGTACTCAATGTGACAGGTGGTAAGCCATGTCGCCATTCACAAGCACTTTCTATTACCTGTTCGGGGAACACGTAGGTTTCCTCACGATGTTTTCCTCACAGTAGTATTAAACGCATTTCGTTAATGTATTTTTATTACGAAAATGTACATAGAAATTCATTAAACTTCATTTCCATTGACACATGCTCAAGCAGGATTTGAACCCTGTACCCGTTGATACAGAGTCAAGCCTCTAACAACTGAGCTACGTCGAAGGATGACTAGGGTATCAAAATAATAGGTTTTTTCCTGTTCACCACAATCACAGAGGAAGTCAGCTAAATATTTTGTATGGGAATATTTAAGAAGATATTTTCAATAATATTTAATAAATATAGACACAATTACAAATATGAGCGATTGAATACAGTGTTCATTCAAGCCTCTGATAACCCCGTAAGTGTTTATGATTGTGACGGTTTGTTTAAAAAATATCAAAGAAACTTATCTAATAATATTACACCATTATATACACAAACTTAATAACTTATTATTAGGATCTCATTATCCACTTGTATGTGGACATAACGAATAGTGTTGTACCTATATACAAGTAATAATTTTTGTAATACTTTGTCTTCCCGCGACCACAGCCTATGCAACTGGGTCGAAACGTCGGGCAAAATAAAGGTAATCAGATATCTTTATAAATTTATCGAGATATGACCCGGTCTCACATAGTTAATAAAATGACTATTGGAAATCGATGGTACAACGTGAAATTTGAGTGGTCAAATAGCTCTACAATGATTTGACGGCAGTTGCAGTAGCTATTGAAGTGATAGAAGATTTAAAAGCTCCCGTGACACGTCGATTAGATTAACGTGTCATGTTGTACACATTGATAATGTGGTAAATATCCACGATAATGTTATTCAATTAACACGGACAATAAAAACACAAGTGTAGTGATGAAGCGAAAATCACTTTGAATTTGCGCTTACATTACATGACATACCGTTTTTATATGTAATGTGTGCTATGTGAATTAATATTAATGCAAAAAATATATATGGGAAAAAAACCTAAAAAAAATATAGATCTGGACAAATAGGGATCCGTGATCTCTTTGCCTTCGTCTCTACAGTCATGCGTGATTAGTATGTATGTATGAAAGATATATTCAACTGACATGGTATAGACAAATTTGAAACTACTACGAAACATCAGATAAACACATACTTCCAACTCATAACACCAACAAAAAATACTGAACCAAGGAACAAAATAAGTAAAACGTGTTGACTACTTGTGTATATTATATAAAACAATAGCGTTATGCTAAAAACAATAGATTGGCGCGATATGTCTTTTCCGATTGTACGCATTGATAACTATGTAAAAGTTAATGCAGTGCCGTTTTTATATTAGTTATAGAGGAAAGTTATTAACTATATGTTTTTATACTTGTGTATACTCGTACTTAGGTAGGAATCTACATACTTCTATGCGGTTAAAATAGTTACAAATCACTGAAAAACCCCATGTAAAACAGAACTAAACTATTTACTTTGCATATCCCGTAGTCGATACACTGTAGAAGCTAGATAGGTAATGATCCTATTGGAGGATAGGGTAGGTAAAAATGAATTTAAACATAGGTTTTTATAATATACTCGTATATATGATTTCTTTAGAATGAATGTTTGAAACTTTCCTAGGTTGTAACGTGCTGCTCTCTAACTAATATATGTTTAGAATACCTAGGATTGCTGGCGCTTATCTAACCAACCAATTTACAACCTTATTACCTAATTGCTTACCTACCAAACCTTTTAAAAGCAGAATCAATATGACACAAACTACGTCGTCTAAATACAATTTACGTTACAATGTCAATCGCAGTAGCTACGCATTTCTTTCTCCTACTGCCAGTCACAGTGATTATAACATTCCGTTTCGCAGTAACCGCTGTCGTTCGCCAAACAGCCCCCTTCGCCTATCTTGGATCTCTGGCCACCACCCCTGAGCCTTGACTCGTGGAAGGCCGATGCTTATCACGCTTGGCCACCTTAGGCCAAGTTTACACAAGTTCAATGTATTTTGAAGCTAGGTGTACGTAGAAGTTATTTATTTATATATTTAATAAAATAATATAGTTACAGGCTAAGTCTGAAATTTTTAATATTATTAAAAATTTCAGACAATCCAAATACTTAATATACATATTATTAATGAATTATTATTAAGTTTCGAGCTGTAACCGTAAGCGTACGAGTACATAACAAATGTGTTGCATTGAAATCAAACAATGCGTTTGTTATGTAGTTGAGTGATTTGGAAATCGGAGTGACAACCGATGTTACTAATATTGTTAATCTCGCTTTATCCTTTATGTGTATGAAACTTTGGAGACATAAAATGAAATCGATCTTTTCACGGTTCCATTGGAGTTGTGATGGCATTGATCAACAATATTTGTATTTTTCCGAATAGATTTCATTCGTTCATAATTGAGACATAGTATAAGAAAATATTATATCATAAAAAAATGAAATGTAAACTATGCATTTTAGTACACAAAAACTATATAACGAAAACAAGCATAAAAATACAAGACAAAGGGCTTTGTATGCGATCGCATGTCTAAATAGACAAGTTGAACAAACATTAGATTTCGTGTCCGAAACAATTAATTGTTCTGCTGTATTAAGTCAAGCAACCCAGTGGCTGGTTCAAAAACCTCATATCCAATCTGTAGCTGAGTTGCCCAAAGAGTGCTACAAAGTTGAACGTGATTCCTGACGTGAGTTTTCTGGCGTGATGCCAAGCAGTCAGGGGTCATGCTATATGCTAATTCCGAGACTCGGTTGTGCCTTATCTTTTTGTGACACTCTTGTAAAATATTGAGTCGGTCTAGACCTTAATATTTTTTCTAGGTTTTAGTAGGATTTGTGGTTTGTTCCGTGCAAGGTTGGGATGTAAATAGAAGCTTCCATATTCTATATGTCACTTTCAATGTCAACAACATTGAGTTCGTTGTGTTAAATGTGAACGAGGAAAATACGTCTTAGCCCATAAGGCATATGTTAAGGATACATTAAAACTTTTTAGAAGTATTGTAGATTTCGCAGAATGATGTTTTTTATGTTTATTACATTAAGTATTATGCAAATGTTCGTAAAACGGGAATCAAACTTAGATCTGTATGTAGTCTTCTAGCAAGTTGTGAAATATTTAATATATATTTAGGATACTACTACACTAAATGTATTTTATAGATTAAAAGCCTTGAACTTGCTTCAAAAACTATGTACTCCGCGCGTGTTTAATAATGACACAGCGAAAAAGTTATATTGGCGGCCGATCATAATTAGGAGTTTGATTCATGACCCCTGACTGGCGTATTGGTCGGATCATTTCCTTAATAGATTGACGTGCAAAGGTTAAATGGGTACATGGGAGACCATTTATCACTAAGTGGCTATTATATAGACAGCCTGTATAGTTACTTATTTGATCCGTAATAGATTGGGACGTATATGTAATTTTGTAGATAATTCTTCACCGTAATGTTTCATAAAGTTCTATAAATACAAGAGCATTCTGTACTTCTGTCCAATCTACCTATAAAGAGTCGTTGACTATTACTAAAATCGGGTGTCTGCTACTAGTGATGAGAGCACCACAAGACACTAAGAGAATACATCAAAACTTTGACTTTAAATATCTGACTACTAAAAAAAGTCGTACTTATGAAACGTATGTACAATAATATCTTTTAAGGTCTTTTTACTTCATTTGATGCAAAGATATTACGCATTTCTCTTTAAATTCTTTTAGTAAAATACAGTCTAAAAGCTGTCTATTCAAAATTTAAAAGCTCACCGCAGAGCTTTTCGAGAGGCTGTCATTGAGTTTATTTTGATAAACGATCTTTAATCACACTCGGGTAGACCTTGAAACCAGAGTATTCCAAAGCGGAGTTGACTAACCCTTACAGATTCGGGTGGTTTCGTTCAGGTCATAAACTTTTAAGCACTCAATCTGGGCCCGGGTTAAACCGCTGACAAGGGCAAGCCTCTGCTCTGACATTCACTTGTTATAATTATTTATTATTACGCTTATTAAACTAATAAAAACTTCTATAATAAATAGCATAAGTGACATTAAATATTTTTGAATCGTCATTAGTTATTTATTAAATTAACTTAATCTCATTTAAGTTTATAATCGTGAAGATAATTTAATACTAAAAGCAAATGAGCTACTAAAAGAAAATAAAAAGCAGTCGGTTCAACTCTGCAATTGAGAAGGTAGTAATTCTATGGCCACCTTGAACACACGTGTTGACCAGATAGCCAGTACCCAATGTGACAGGTGGTAAGCCATATCGCCATTTGCAAGCACTGACTATTATCTGTTCAGTGAACGTGTAGGTTTTCTCACGATGTTTTCGCTCACCGAACAATACAGCAATAGTACAATACACATATATTTTTGATCAGAGCCTTAATGTTTGAGAGGTTAATATTCGAGCCCAGATGGGACGCCGCGAATGAAATTTGGAAGGTTTTTCTACCAAACTTCGGCACAAATAGTCTTACTCAAGAATATTATTTCACCCACGCCGTCTTCAATAAGGGCTTATTAATGAAAGTTTACAAATAAATGTCGTGACGTTTTAAATAAAATAAGTCTTGTTTAAATAAGGTTTCGTTGAAAATCACTTACTTTTGCTAGACTGAGGATTGAGTTGCCAGTATTTGGCAGTCTAAATCAGCTTTTTAACCCTTACACTTTACATCTAGATGTACTTAATTAAATTGCATTTAAGCTGACGTAAAGCTCGTGTAATGATATGCTGTAAACAATTAGATTTATCTCAACTTCAACTTTACCGACAGCGTAAATCACAGCGTATGTTATCCATGCATATTTGTGTAAAACACGTTACAATAAGAAACTATGATCTGGGGTAGCATAAACTGGAGTGTTCCTTTATATATTATCATCATAATTTTTAAATCCTAATTTTACAATCATTTTATAAATAAATATTGTAAACTTTTTTTTATCTATTTTATTTAGACCTTACACAGAATCTGCTGAAACTTGAAATAAATAAATTAGTAATACTTAAAAATCTTCGTTACACCTGACCTGACAACGTGACAAGTCACAAATCCTACGTCATTTACAACCCATAACCCATTAACTTAAAGTTAGGTTTCCTATCGAACTAGATTTCAATTGAAATCAATTAACATGGAAAAGGTATCGAAATCCATATTAAAATGTCTTTGTAGGCAAATCGGAATTCTCAGTTTCCATCACGTTTCACGGCGCGTGGAGCTATGGATGCTCCAATTCAATAAGGAGTCTTTCTTCAGTCAAATACACGTATATATTCACGTCCCTTAATCCCTTTTGGGGTGGACATAACCACGGAGATAAGGAAATATCTCCTTGGTCTTTTTGTAGCATGAATATATGGGCTGTGATATCATACGAATCAATCATATGAAACAGCGCATAGCCTCATAGATTCTATTTACCTCTTTCACGTGGACAGAACCTCGGACACATAGAAACACTTCTTAGTCACTTTGTAGCATGACTACGGTTGTGATATCATATCAAACAATGGTAATAAATGGATATCCCTTCGTCCAATTGATTCCAATTACCTTTGATCCCTCAGTCGCCTCCTACGACATACTGGAAAGAACTGCAGCTAAATAGCATTCTTTTTACGTCCTATACTAGCACGGGACACTTATTGGGAATTATAGTTTAAATAATAGCTTTAGGGCTTCGAATGACCCATACCTAACATGCCTTCGAAATTTCGGAGATGGGCATTCAAGCCTCTGACTACCCCGCCATAATAATAAAAAAGGGAGTGTGTGTATACACAAGTCGTGAAGCGTATGTATGTAATAGCTTTAGATAGACTTATAGAGAATTCCGAAGTAGGAGAATTGGGAACGGTTACACGTGGATGCTTCCGTTTGATATGTTTCAGACGGGAACACGTATTTGCAAATGGAGGTACGTGGTTGTATGCATTCTGATGGATAGAATGTAACAAAGTAGAATTAGTATTGCTATTTTGGTTATGTATAAGATTGATATAAGATTTCTTGGGAACAATTAAGTGTATTGATGGCTACTTGCTATTTCGTTTGTACTTTGTAGAGACTTTAGGTTTAAAATGTATGCTAAAAATTACCAACCTGTAGTGTACTAGACAGCCTAAATATCATTTTCGTTATCAACTATTCAAAAGATGACGTTGTTGAGAATAGATCTAAATATATTTATTTAGTTTTATGTATGTAGTATAATCTCATACCGTCTGAATCGTAAACACTAACTAAACGTTCCCGGTTCTCTTTTCGGTGTTCAAGAAAATCTATTGAATCAGCGTTATCTATTGAACTATTGGATAGCATCCTGAAATAACTGTTTCATATTAACTACATAAAACTGCTATATTACAGGTAGTATTTAACCGAACATCCAATAGTACGACAATTTACACCAAAACTACACAATTGTATATCAAAATGATACACTCCAAACACAAACCTAACCTTTCCTGTACGTTTAGCTATAATTTTGTTGTACATTTCATTTTTCTATGTGTATTTAATTATTTTCCCTTTATCGATCCTAAATTTACTTACAATATATTTTACCTCCTCTCTCCCAACTCCGAAAGTGCTTAAAGGAAGCGTTTGTAAATGTCCATAAAATACATATATATTATACTAGCGACACGCTCCGGCTTCGCACGGGTATAAAATATATAGCCTACTCCACTATTTACTGTATGTTATTATACATATAGACCTTCCTCTTGAATCACTCTATCTATTAAAAAAAACCGCATCTAATTCCGTTGCGTAGTTTCAAAGATTTAAGCATACAAAGGGACATAGGGACAGAGAAAGCGACTTCGTTTTATACTATGTAGTGATATCAAGCATTTCTAGTAACGCCGTCTGTTTGTTGTGTGCAGCGACAGAGGGCGGGGCGTGGTGCGCGCGCGACATCTCGCTGCGGGCGCAGAAGAAGTTCCTCTCGCGGGTAGGGGGCGCCTCCTCCGCCAGGGCGCTCGTGCTCGACGAGAACGCTGCTAAGCTGCTCGACCAGGTAGGGTATATACCAAGAAGATATTATCGTCACTCTAAGGTCCTTTCAACCCTGCAAGTGACTAAAGAACGTAAGTCACTTGCAGGGTTGATAGGACCTTGGAAACATGATAATATGTTACATATTCATTGACGTCCTCTAATCCCTTTCGGAGTGGACTGGACCTTGAAGACACGATTCTTGGTTACTTATTAGCATGTATATTAGGGTTTTGATATCATATGGAATATTTAATCGTGATCGCTCGCTCACCTAGTTCATGAGAATGTCTTTAATTTGATGTATGTATGATTGTATGTTCTACGAGGCCTTTTCGACAAGAATATATATCCATCCCTTAATCCCCTTAGAAGGCGAAAGAACCTCGGAGTCATGTTGTAACGCCATATGTAAAATTCTTGACAGGTTGCTAATCCATCATCTTACACATTCCATTTACCCATATTCCCTTAGTCACCTCCTACGACATGCCGGGAAAAAGCCAGCTACATAGTTCGCATTCTTTCTACGCCCCTATTCATACAAACCCTTACACATTAATGTACGTCCTTCCATAATAATAAACCCATTTCTGTTTGCTGATTCCAGTTCCTGACGGTGCTCCGCGGACGCATCGAGAAGCGCGAGGCGGAGAGGCTGGTGAAGCACGTGATCAAGGTGGCCGTGAAGCTGGGCGTGCTCAGGAAGCACGGGCAGCTCACGCCGGCCGACGAGAGGGCGCTGGCTGCCTTCCGCTCCAAGTTCCATGTAAAAAAACTCAATATTTTTTTCATATAGGTTACAAGAAACGTTATCTTTAATGAAGCTTAGAAAATTATAAATACTGGTTGTGAGTTAATATGTTGACTAAACCGTTGCTTCGGTAGGCGTATCGTATTAAAATAATCGTTGTAATGAAATTAAGAAAAACAATTGAACTAGCCTCTTGGTGTGTTCTCATACACATATTTACTTTTGACATTGTGGAAACACCGATGTCACGTTATTTGTATATTATTCGGAATAGCTAATACTTAGTTACACGGTAACAAAGAATATCATCAGTCACGTTCAGAACAGGCTATCTAGTGAAACGTGGGCTTTGTGTAGTCAGGTATTATATTATAATGACATTAAATTGAACTAAGACTTTGTAAGTTTAGTTATATTTTTTTTAGTTTTAATAATACTTTTAATTTTTAGGGTTAGTAATAGATTTAATTTTTGTTATTATAAATATTGTTGTTTGTTTAATTTCAATAAAAATTCCAGACTTTTTATTGACCCAAATCCTGACTGAAAATAATTACGACTACATAAAATTTTAATACTAATTGACCAAAACTTGTAAGTAGAGACTAGAGTTAATTGTGAAATAGTTTTCACATATATCGTCGTATGTTCCAGACGGTGCTGATGGCCATCGTGTCGTTCTGCGAGGTGGACTTCTCCTACGACAAGGGCTTCCTGCAGGACGCCCTGCACGAGTCGCACCAGTCGCTCAAGTGAGTGCCTGCACATCTGCATACCCTTACTGCGAATAGGCTATGTTGCCTTCTCAATCTCCATAACAGAACTAGGATTATACAATGTCCAAAGACCCTAAAAGCTTCCAACTGTTGATAATGTCTGGTGCGGATATTCTCAGTTTGGGTCAAGAGACTTACAAGCTATCGTCACGTTTATTTTCTCGGGACATTATAAAAAGTGGCGTGACATGACTTTAATGCACTAAAATCTTTAGCTTACAAATTGATATACGTATGAACACATAAAATGCAAAAACTGCTTAGTAGTTATTAGCCTTTATGAGGAATACAGAAATCAAGTATGTTTGCCAGCTTTTCAGCAGCAACTTCAAATTCTATGCTACGGTTGCTTTGAATATCGTTATAATGAAATATGTACAATGTCTATTTGATATGGAAGTGCTAATTATCATGTATGTCAATTTCCAGATCTGTGGTGGAGCGCCATCTATCGGACAAATCAGTGTCTCGTCTTGCCGGCGTGTTTGCCCTAGTTGCTCGCGGGGATCTCTTGGACTCTCTATTCTCTGGACAAGTGGACGAGGATGTCACGAAATTGACCAGGATGCTCCGAAAGGAATTAGACAGGGGTTTACTGTAAGCAGGTATTAACAACCCCACAGGATTATACCAAAGCATATCTCTGAAGAGAGCTAGTGATTGTAAAGAGATGAAATTAGGTCCTATTGCCTTTGAGGAGAGCTCTAAGTGCTTCAACTCACTTGTACGTGACATCGCAAGGAATATGCACAAACATGGGTGTGATTGCAAAATCTGTGTTTCTATTGGCACGTAATCTCTTAGGTTAAAATAATTGTAAATGATATCATTGGAGAAATTACTTTGATATCTGATTCCGTACCACGACCATTTAAGAATACTTTTGCATAAGCAGCAACATGATTTAAATGTTACTGTTGTACTAAATAAGATTATTATGAAATATTCATTGCTATAAATATTATTTTAAGTTAGGTTTCAATTTTATTGTATTAAAGCTGAAAAAACCAAATTTGCATCACAATTAAATCCAAAAGAAATCCTTCATGAGGAATTACAAATTGTAACACAGTAGTTTATGAACACAAATTTTATCAAAAGCACTTCATAGGTCTAGGAAAACGACCTATGCACAAATTCTTCGTGACCAATCTATACCATCATATCGTGTTTAAGTAAGCTGTTAATTGTTTAGGATGTACCATTTATACTTTAATAATACGTGTGACATGGATATAAAATATGTTTGAGGCGAATTTGTAGTTTATAAGTTTCTTTTAAAGATGAATCTCAGGAAATTTTAAGTCATTATTTGTCTTGCCCTTTTTGATACAATTGATTTATGGACTGTTATTTGGTGTATTATCCTTTTTTGTAAATACATTATGGAGATTATGCATTGCGTTATGTAAATGTTAGTTATAAGCGATAGTTTGTCATAAGTTTATTAGTTTTAATCTTGCCGTCCGTTAATGAAATTGTAATGAATTTTTGTGTAGAAGTTTTTACAATAATGTTACGTTATTTGATTCAATATTGTATAATCATTTCATTGATCATTTGCCAATGCATAAGACTAGGAATCTTTAACCAACTAATTTAGTTACATGACAAATTTCAAGATTTCCTGGTCGAATATCTTTTTCTTGCTTCGAATCCATTTTTGTCTTATAACTTAAATCTTATTCCCATTATCTTAGCAACTAATGAAACTCTCAGTTAGAGTATATGTTATAGATTCTGCACTTTTAGTTTAAAATGTTTTATCCATTTTAATGGGATTCATTACGCCTTTCAGTTGTTTATAGATTTTAAACCAGGTTCCGTCTTTTAAGGTTTTTATATTTATTTTTATGATATATTATCTACTGCACTAATCAATACTATTAAAATTTTATATGTCTTGCTTAAAATTTTAACATGTTGAAATTTTCACTATTTCAATGATCCAACACCAGTCCTATTTTATATTTAAACTATACCATAGATAAAAACAACAAGTAAAAAATATACATATTTAAACATTTAAAAAATGTTTAGTAGGTAGTTATTTTATAAATCATATCGAAAATATTAAAGAAATATATATTTTTAAATTAAGGAGTCAGTAAAATAATAATATTGATGATATATGCGATACATAAAACGTATGTATGTAGGTATATAATAAAATTGAAAGGGGTAATTTTATACAAAATGTGTTTTGGCATATCATTGTAAGTAGTTTTGTTAGTCATGTATTTGAATACAAATTACAACCGAATGACAATAACATGTTTTAATGTTACATTTATCCTTCTAAATGTAAATGTGTCCATGTATCTCTTTACTCCACCTTGATATTGCAAAGCTCATTTAAATCTGATAGACTATTTTATCAAAAATATTGTGTATGTTTAGAAAGCATATAGCTCATGACATAAATTATAATAAGCTCAACCAATATGGAACAACTATTTGTATCTTATCACATCCGACCAGTATTTAAAAAGAATGAATGTCTTATATTATGCATTCGATGATGCATTTTTGATTCTAATGCATGTGCTAAGTAGAACTTACCTCATCTTAGATTCATTCAAAAACTAGGCTACCAACTTGTCACCAATATTGCTTATGAGTGAAATGTCGAGTCCAATAGTAACTGGCTAAAAGTGATCAAGGAGATATAATGGCCGTGTATTTATGAGTATTTGTATGTAAAATCATAACAATGATTTGTTTTGCCCATTAAGAGCTATGCTTGACATTTTCAATGCCTTTTGTAAATAATTATTTTGTTAAAGACGTAGTGCACCTCTCTCACTTAAATATAAATGTACTTGTTAGACATTTAAGATGAAATTTTGTGTAATAAAATGTACTCATTGGATTGCAGTTGTTTTATTTTGACACAACACCAATTGGCGTCATATTTCACCAAACCTTGACAACCTTATATAATATAACTAGTGACCCGCTCCGACTTCGCACGGGTATAAAATATATAGCCTACTCCACTATTTAATGGATGTCATTATACATATAAACTTTCCTCTTGAATCACTCTATCTATTAAAAAAACCGCATCAAAATCCGTTGCGTAGTTTCAAAGGTTTACGCATACAAAGAGGCATAGGGACAAAGAAAGCGATATTGTATAATAAAGTAATATTGTATTTCTTAAAGTCTGCTTACGTACCTTGAAATAATTATTGATTTTTATCATTTATATGTTTAGCCCTAATTAATGATATTCTTTTGAATTTTGTTTTTGACTTAAATAAAAAGTTTTCCGCTGAATAGAGATTTTTTTATTAACGTGTTTTTTCTGTATTTCATGAATGAAACCCATGTCTGTTTTGGCTTTTATGTGTTCACATAGCATAGCCCTAATTGTAGAACTACATTTCAGCGCGATCAACTTCGTTATAAAAAAAAATCCCGCTGGCCGGAGGTTTCGTTTCAACCATCATTTATTCTGAAAATAATACGGAACAAATTCTAGTTCTATTACTATTTGATAGCCCTAATTAGCAGGCATATTACCTATAGGAACTTATGCCTATAGGACAACTGTTCCCGTTGAATATAGATACATTGTTTTATACTATGTAGTGATAAGCCTACGGTTGTAACACCTTTTTGTCTTTTTGATACATTACCATGGAGACACCTTCCTTCTCCTTCTAATACCTTTAGGCGATTTTAGATCTCTGCCTTCCTCTTTAAAGGGAAACTGACGTAAATGTATTACCATTATCATTGTAATACTTATTCGTTAATTTCCCTTGTGACAACAACAAAATCACACTCCCTTTTTTATTGTGGCAGGGTAGTCTGAGACTTGAGTACCTTGTGAGTAGTGGTCTATGAATAGTAAGGACCGTAGTATACAATTTTCGCAAATATTATAATTATTACTTATTAAAAGGTACAGGGCAATGTAAGAAATAAAACAGCAAGTTATCTGTGAAAGCACCAATCAATAAATTTATTCTGGTACTAAACATTAGGTCGAGTACAATCGGGAATATCTCGAAACATTATTACATAGTGCACGATACAGGTTCCAACTGAGTCAAACAAATGCGGTAACATTCAAGACTTTAGTTTCATGTCTATGCTTTTTAAAGGTCTTGTCAAATTAGTTATTAACATACTCGTACCTAAATTAAACTATTCCCGAAAGAGCTAGTTGTATTTTGAGTTTATATAGTTGTAACATAGTTTTCAAGATACATTCGTCAAATTTAAAGCAATGTGTCTCAAAAATAAAAAAATGAAATAAATTACAATTTTGGATGTGAGAAATGGGTAAAAAATTAAATTATCAAAGCATTGACTATGAAACTAAACGTAGTGACAATTTCATGTAGTTTATTACTATATTACATTTATGACATCGATGTATATGCATGTACTTAATAAACTCACAAATGGATCATATTAGTAGGAATTATTGTTGGGATTGTGTAAAGACCACAGTAACCTTCCCCAATACACAAAAAACCTAGTACATACATGGTTTAATCGAAAATTAGTCTATACAATTCAAATATAGCAAACCTATTTGTATTCATATAAATAATAAATTTATATAATAAATAATAGTAAATGGCATGCGTAACTTAATAAAATGTTGACCAATAAGATCCATTTGACTACGGAATTCACATTAAAAGTATTACTTAAATTAGATAATAGTAATATCATTTGTAAGCTATTTACAAACTAAAGCGTGGAATGTATCGAAGTTGGAATCGTCAAAACCATTTATTGTCACTAATAATGGACTTTGTCTCTGGGGCCCAAGTCTACTAATGCGTTTTAGCACAATCATAGTTCAATATGAATGTCAAATCAGTAATAGGGTGAAGTTGGTAGTGGATTAGCAAAGTATCAAGTTCCTCCATTGTCAACGTCAAAATTGACAAATTTCGTTATTCCACGAACAAATTCACACTGTTATTGAAGTGTTGTTCAAATGATATTTTGCAAAAAGTATCAGTGGACTTGGTCCCCTGATGTTCTGGCTACAGAAAGGGTGACCAAATTCAACCCTTTAGTGGTTCAATAATCATTAATGAAATTGTCATTTATAAGACTAAATTCACCGAATATATATCCATTAGAAATACACGAGGGGTCCATAGGATTGTGTTGTTGACAGAATCTAAAACACTTACGGGCGCGCCTTACAATACGGTTGAGAAAAATACATTTCTTAATTCTATGTGCGTATACATACACAAAATAACAGAGAAAGCTCACACGAACAAATGAAAAGTCAATCAATATACCGAGCTTAAAGCTTCACGTATGAGCTTCTGATAAATACTCTATAATTAAAAGAACAACTAGAAATTAGTATAAATTTATCCACTATACTACAACTTAGACTTTACAATGACTATAATACCACTGAGTATTTAAAATAAAGGAGACAAGTTCTTGAGAATTTAATAAATAAATCTTTTTCATAAATATGTTTAAAAAGAGTTTATAAATACTCGAAACTAATTTCGGTCATTTAAATAAACATAAGACCAAAAAGAGTATTCAGTCTTTATAAATAAATATAAATAAAATTTAAACTAGGTTAAAATGAAGAAATTAAAACAGTGTACTCAGATCAACACACGTCTACAAACTTACATTTAGGTTTTGTAAAATAGTCAAGTACCGAATGAATTTGATTACTTACTTTCATCGAATATCTAATTATCCTACCTAAATGATACACAATGAGAAAACCTGTATGTTTAATATATAGTCAGACATATGTTGTTTGTCTTTATAACTTTAAAGATTTATTGAGTTTGATAGAAATTGATGTATAGTTGTTATCCTTACACAAGTCAGAGTATTATTTCCATAAATACGTAAAGTATATCGTAGTAAACTACCAAAATATGGTGAGTATCTTATTCAAACTATAATCTAATTCATCCAAAACCACCCTACCTATAGTAATTCATAATTCTAAGAGTAAAATAACTGAGTAAGTGAAACTCAATCACACTTAGTAAATAATAGAATACACTCTTATAAATTAAGTAATAGTAACGTAAAATATATACGGTTAGGAATACTGTTTGTTAGTTTCAAAGTAACATTCATACAAGATCTATCAATTCGTTCAGAATAGAAAGGGTAGAAACCTTACAGAGTTAGAACTCATAAGATTAAAAGTAAAGGAAAGTTAGTTGAAACAAGAGAGCGTAATTGAAACTACCCGTGAGTGATGGAGATCCGAGCTTGTAAGGGGATTCACTCGCGGAGCTTGTGCCAGTCGGCGATCTGCCGCCGCGGGGCGTTCTGCACCTCCTGCCAGTGGTGCCGGGCGCTACCCGTGCCGTTCACGCCCAGCTCCAGCCTGCCGATCACCTGCCAAACAACATATGCTATAGTCTACGCTAGAACGTAGAGGTTGCATTGATTTACTGTCCGAAGGTCTGGCATGTAAACAAACTTGAATAAATAACATATAGCAAGAAGATGCTAATCGCTACTTCACGTGGCATAAAGTAAGTAATTTAAGTACTATTTCTGTTTCTCAGTCATATCTTGTAGAATTGGACACCTCCGTGGCGTAGACAGTTAACAACCTGATCGCTAAATCAGAGAATGAATCCCGGTAGAAGCAGACATAAGAATTACTCTTTTCTTTTGCATGCAAAGTATTTTCATTATACTACGTATGTATTTATGTATCTTTAAGTAAATATATTTCTTGAGTATACATTAGCCTTTAACACAAGCCTTAAAGGTCCTCACAAAGGGGCTAGTTCCACTGGCGTAAGAGTCCTACATTTTCATGAGCTAAGGAGTACCTCATTCTTGGTGAGGCGGTCCCAGTCGAGCACGAGCAGCTCGAGCGAGAGGTGGTCCAGCGTGGCGCCCGGCACCTCGAACACGAACGACTCGTTGAACACGGGGCTCAGCGTGCGCTTCTTGACGTGCGTCTTCTTCTTGGCGATGCGCTGCCCCTTGTACACCAGATACATCTTCACGTAACTGCAAAATAGAAACAGCCATGCAAGTTTGGTCTATTTCTTGAAGTGAGGGTATAATAAGGTTAGGTTAGGTGAGTCAAAATGTTGGTATGCTTTTTCCTCTTTTTCCGAAATACCACACATATCTTGTCAGTCACTTCTAGCATAATTATCGGGACCACAATGTCGTTAATTTCGAATATTACTGAAATAGCTGATCTATATGCCTTATATAGTATTTATATGTACTCCCGTAGTCACATTCAACGAGTCAGAGAAACGACTTAGAAAAGTGCAATGAGAAGTTTTGGAAATGTAAATAATGTTTTGGCATGAGTTTTTTTAATACGACGAATGCTACAAGTATTGTCAAAATTGAAACGATTTGTAATGACTTTGTACTGTTATTTTCTATTATCTAAACTCTGAAGCTATTACGATGAGTGTAGTGGCATTAATTTAAATGCGGCTACGAGTTCTATTGTTCCTACAATTTTGCTTGTTAGCGATCGAAATGTTTCACGTGTTTTTCCTTTGTTCTCGAATTCTCAATCTGAATCCACTAAATCATATTTGTGGCGCCCGTCACTGAGTTATTGTGTTATGTCTTCTAATGTAATGGATTCATGTTGTTCATTGACTGGCACTTAGGGAATTCTTTCTTAATCTTGTTATATCTCTGTTTGTTTTGTATCTTGGTGTTTGGGGTCTACTCACGGATCGGCCAATCCGGTGACGTCCATTTTGGGGAGGTTCCGTGCCTTGAGAAGGACCACAGTCAGCCTGGCGGCCGCTGGCTGCCAGCAAAGGGACACCAAGATCTCACCCCTCCCAGCTGTACGGGTCTGCAAAAGATTGTTTAGGGTTTACTTGCTTGGGGACTGTAGAGAATTGGTTTGGAATTTTATTTTATTTTGAAATCATTTATTCTTTTTGATCATTTATTTTAGACATGTTTTTTTACTACTTGTTTTATTTTCCTAATACGTTCGTTTAATTTACTTATGAAATTCGTATAGGTAAAATGTGAACGCAAAGAGAGCTAATCTCTCTATATCGATAAAATTTTAATTCTTCTCTCCTTTCATCGACTTTGGGCGCCACAATCTCTTCTTAGTTATTACATTACATACATAGTCAACAGAAAAACTTGTACGAGTATAAGTTATGATACCAACTTATGGTCATTACACCGGTTCTAGTATGGTCTCTACACAATGATGTATAACTATTTAAAAAACTACATAGGAAAAAGCTGTTTTGTCTAAGAAGCCTACAAAATGGATAGAGTATGCCCCTAACAATAATGGTGGTCTTAACAATAATGTATGGATACAACATCTACGTCCTATTTAGGAAGAGGCCTACCTTGGGGCACCGCGGCTGTATCTCCCTGCAGAGGGCGGCAGGCTCCCCGTCCGCCAGCTGCAGGCCGGACAGCGGAGCCACCACCTCGCCGATTATTTCGTCACGGGAATATCTAGAAAAGAAAACAGAGTTATAGTAAGAAAAAGAGATTGTAAATTAAACAACGAAATGTCGAAGTACCAACTCTATTTTGATACCTTGAATACTCCCCAACATTCATGCTAAAAAGTGACATGGGAGAAAATCTTTTTTGGGAAGTTCTGTCTACACCGAAATAAAAGTATGCATGTATAGGTAACTTTGTTTACAAACCATAAGTATGGTGTACTTAATTGCTTCAATTAATAATATACAAATACGCCCAATATTACAGAAACCTTTACTCATTACTCAGATATGCTCAAAGACAGAGCATAGCAAAGATCAACTGATATAGTGTGGTGATATAATATATATATATATATTGATAGTCTAGAAGCATCTATCATAAGGTGTCACCTGTCGAAGCTGAGCACGACGAAGTGCAGCGTGATGGCTGGCAGCTGCGCGGCGCTGATGCTGAAGAAGGTGAAGTCCTCGTCGTACACGGGGCAGCGGCTCTTGCGCACCACCCTGCCACCACACAAAGGGAATTAACCATACACTCTATCACACAAATCACATACATAGCGACTTAAACTGTGTGTGTTTGTTATTTTTTTGGTCTTTGTTGCTGTCTCTGTGTCCAAATGAATGTTTTCCTTCTTTTTTCCTTTTTTATTTCTTTCCTATACAGGCATTCAGTTCCACAGTCCCAGGAGAGGAAGACCAAACAGAATCATGTATTGTAAATATTAAAAGCTCTATGTATTTTTTAATATTTTATGCCTAACGAATTTTTTAATATTTAATGCATAAAGAGATTTACTCTTTAGAAATTATGAGGTCCATCACCTATTAATAGTTTTGGATATTTCAAACCCACTTTTTCAGTTAAACGCGTGACTTATTGTTCTTAATTTTTTCCCCAACAGCAACTGTTAGTCACTTCTCTTCAAAGAATACTGACGAATCAATTTCCCTTGATTTTTGCCTGGGACGTTTACTCACCTGGTCTTGACCTTGTGCTGTTTATCCGGCAGCAGCTGCAGCTTGACGTAGGGGTCTGGCCCAGCTGGCTCCCGGCCTGGCAGCTCCTGGCAGGAGACCACCGACACCACCAGCGCGTTCCTCTCCATTTCGTATCTAAGAAGCCAAGAATCGTTGGTATAGACAATGCGTATGCACACAAAAAGTTATAAAGAAGAGTACCGATGGCAACAAATCATCATATATATATATCCTGTTATATATTTAGGTCGACAAAATCTAAAGTCTTTAAGAGTATAGAGTCGTGTTCGTCTTTTGCATGTCGTACAGAAGGCAAAGGTTATATTCTATCAACGGTCTATTTTTTATTTTAAGATTAATGAAGTGCCACCGGGAAACTCTTGATTATATCTCATCGGATAATGACTATACAGATGACATAATACCTTCTAGCTAGCCAATTCTTCAGCTTTTACAACACTACTCAAAGACACTTTACAATCATCTAAAAACCTGATAGACTACATACTACAATTTCTACCAGCTGTAACTTGTAGGTAATAAGCATTCACCTGAGTTTGAAGTGCAGGTCTCCGAGGCGGGTCTCGCTGCTCTCTGGCTCGGTGCTCTTGCCCTTCTCCGTGTGGAAGGGGTCCGTCAGCTCCTTGCTCAGCGGAGGGAGGGCCTCTGTCACTGGGGTCGTGGCTGCCGACGACTGCAGGGAGCAGTGCAATAAATTAGGAATTGAGGGTAGTTTAACATAATGTAAATGAGGGTAGTTTGATTTTTATAAATGTATATATTACATAAACCAATATACATTTTCCTTTACTAGTATTGTAAAACTATCACTGATTTCTGCTTTGTAACTGAGAAAAGCTTAATAAGAAAAATGTAACAGATAATAGGGAGTTTGTCTTAATCCTGTCAACCCAGTTTCGGTTATCCACATTCATAAAACCACATACACGCCCGGCGTTTACAGGTGCTTCTTACATCATCCTTTTTAATGTAACATAAACATAACATACGCTTCACGACTGTGTATACACACTCCCATTTTTATTATGGCAGGGTAGTCAAGAGGCTTGAATGCCCATCTCCGAAATTTCGAAGGCATGTTAGGTATGGGTCATTCGAAGCCCGCGTATCACTAGATAGACTTTTTAATATAATCTTATTTATACGGCTGTCTTTATTGTATCGACCCCTATATAACCGCCCTTTCACCTCCTCCACATATCCCTTTTGTCAATTCAGTATGATTCATCCGTATAACATAACTACACCATCGAAACATGCCCTTTTCAATCTTAGTCACTATATCACTACATCTAACCTTTCCTTATGCACAGCCCTATGAATAGCCATATGTGACGGTTGAGAAACAAACTGGTTAAGCACAACACTAAGGCTGTGTTCAGACGTGCGCGTTTTGTGCGCGTTTTCTGCGCGCGCGGATTCAGCGCGCGTCGCGTGTTTACCCAAACGCTAACGTTTTCTGCGCGCGCTGAATCCGCGCGCGCAGAAAACGCGCACAAAACGCGCACGTCTGAACACAGCCTAAGCCTGGCCCCATTAATTCTATCACATTGACAGATGACGTATGTAAGAAAGGAACATCATGAAGCATGAAAGTACGAGAGGCATACAAGTTAGACAGTCTGAAAGAGTAGTAGTGGGTACACAACTTCTCCGATAATGTTGGAGGTAGACGGAGATAATAAAAAAAACCTATCACTTTACTCACTGGTTGCAGATGTCCGTTGAGGGTGACGGTGGCCCCGTTGGGTGACTGCAGCTGGGTGGCGGGGGCCGTGGGCGCCGTGGGGGAGGGGGACTTCTTCAGGTAGTGCGTCGTGGACCCCGGGGAGCGCACTGCAGTGGCCTTGCGGGTCGGCTGGAACACCAGCGCCTTGTCCGGACTTCGCTTCGAACCTGCTAATGGGGACTCTTAGTAGGTGTGTAATGGCAGTAGTCTTAGTTGATACGTACGTACGCGTTCACGACCATAAACCCTTGCGGGGTAGTCAGAGGTTCAGGTGACCATCTCCGCAATTGCGAAGGTAGTAATTCTATGGCCACCTCGAACCCACGTGTTAACCAGATAGTTAGTACTCAATGTGACAGGTGGTCAGCCATGTCGCCATTTACAAGCACTGTTCTGCGAACAGGTAGATTTCCTCACGATGTTTTTCCTTCACCGTAGTATTAGTTGATAGCTAAGATTAATAGGTATACGCTTGTCTGGTGTTGAGTAGAATGTAATCTGTCTTGCTTTGGTCTGAGAGAAAAGAAAAACGGTAACTGCCTATACCCAATTCCCCACATTGTTATAATTAATGGAATCTAGCGGACGTTGGGGCGGTATTCCAAATTAATGTGTCACAAAACAATGCTTAGGATCAATGGGAACTTAACGAGATAACTATAGCCAACTATAGCTTCCATGAGCCAGCATTCTAAAGACTTGAGTACGTGTATATGTTACCCAGTTTATTCT